>JANZLF010000006.1:15569646-15581753 GCA_026546835.1 Erythroxylum foetidum | reverse complement strand
GAGCAAGCAAGCACATAGTTCGGGATCGAGCTGGCTATGTGGACTTTCATCGGTATCCGGTGGGTTCACAAACTGTCATGTTAGGAAACGGTAGTGAAGAAGATGTCTTAGGAATCGGGACATACCAGCTCAAGTTACGTGGAGGACATACTTTGCTCTTTCATGATGCTCTCTATGCACCCGGGATACGATGTTGGCTTGTGTCTCTTGTAACCTTAATGAAATCATGATTCGTTTTTAGTTCTAATCACAATGGATTGAATATTATGTATAATGACAATATTTTTGGCCATGCTACATAGATTAATGTATTCTTGTGTTGTCTTAATTAGAAAAAGATTTTAGTTAATTCGATCTAAAAATATGGATAGTGTTTGTCCAAAGAGAACATAATTATAACTTGGGAATTGTTACAGGTCATTAATTGATAACTAGTCCTCGTGGATCGACCTGTGCTCGTTAGTACTAACTATAGTTACGTTATGAACTTGTGGTTAAAACAACACACATTAGTACTGCAACATATTAGGGTTGAAAAATTTTTGGCCTAAAATTGATTCCAAGGTGATAAATCCACCTTCCAGACCCGAATTGTAAGAAGGAAAGGAAATGATGAATCTAAAATATTGAAAAATCCAACAAATATTGTCTAAAGAAGGACAAGCACAAAAATGTAACAAATTTGACAAATTTGACAATAAATCTAGAAAATACCACCAGAAAGGCTCGCGTTACCCACTAAGGCATCTGTATAGTATATAAACCTTTTTTGTTATATAAATTATTTGAAAATAAAAATTATAATTTAACTTAAATCTAATACATAGCATAATATGTTTCACGTGTTAGAAAATATAAAATATAAGTCATATCAATATTGATGTGATATATAATAGATAAAACTTTTATTTTGTTTATTATTTATTTAAATATTAAAATTGATGTTAAACACTTTAAAAAATAATTTCCACTTTTGTATACAAATATCCTAAAACATGAGTTTTCTATCTCCCAACAAAAAGTAACTTGAGAGTTGCTTGAACCAAGAAGCCCTCTGCTTCCCAATTCCAAAGAAACTCTCTGGTTCCCATATCTTTTTGTGGCACTTGTATTTTCTAACAAAACTGAGCTTGCGGTCTATCAATACAATAAACTTTCCAATCCCGTGGAACGAGAGGAGTTTGGAACCAAGAAACTCTCTGGTTCCCAATTCCTCTTGACCTTAGTCGATCTCCTTGAAAACAACTTCTTATCGGTGTTGACGAAAAATAAAAGTTGGTATTAAAAAAAAGTAGAGAGAATTGTACAATCAAGATAAAAAATGGCATCAAACCCCCTCGCGTACTTTGTACAAACAACAAGACAACTGTAACATAGGAATATACAGTTATGAAGTGGCCAAACTGGAGCAAACAAGCCAAGTCATCTCGTCTCTTCTCTTCACTTCTCATTGTTTTTAACACCACCATTTGGTATCCTCTAGTTAGAGCCGGCCTGTACTTTTCATTCCTTGAAAAACATCCAACCCCACCATTCTTCTTCTAATTCCTTCCCTTCCCTTTCCTTTTCTCTCCGCTTCTCTCTTCATCGGTTATGATGCCTCTACCACCTCGTCCAACCCATCTCCAGTAGTTTCACCCGCCGACAACACTCTCAAAGTCCATCAATTTCCAAATCCCATTTCAAACATATAGTTTGATTCTTGAGAACCAGTCTTTGTTCTTCGGAATATGGACAGGCTTATTAGTTTAGAACCATCGAATCTTGTTGCTATTCGCATTGAAGCGGGCCAGAAATGCTACGGCGAGCTTGCTCTTCGCAACGTTATGTACACCATGCCGGTGGCTTTCAGAATTCATGCACTGAATAAGACACGGTACACAGTGAGGCCACAATCAGGAATCATAGCTCCATTGGCGACACTAACTGTGGAGATTACATATCATCTCCCTCCAGGCTCTGTTATCCCAGAAACAGTCCCACACTGTGAGGACTCATTTCTTTTGCACAGCGTGGTGGTTCCTGGTGCGGCTATCAAGGATTCAGCGATTGACACGGTCCCTAATGATTGGTTCACTACTAAAAAGAAGCAAGTTTTCATAGACAGTGGCATCAGGATCATGTTTGTTGGGTCACCGGTGTTGGCCCAGCTTGTTAAGAATGGAGCGATGGATGAGATCAGAGAAGTGCTTGAACGTAGTGACCCTGCTTGGAATTCTGCTGATTCTGTGGACTCTCATGGCCAAGCATTACTTCACATAGCCATTGTTCAAAGTCGCGCGGATATTGTCCAATTACTCCTCGAATTCGAGCCACATGTTGAGTTTCAGAGCCGCGCAGGGACGACTCCCCTCGAGGTGGCTGCTGGCTCCGGAGAGACGTTGATCGTTGAGCTTTTGTTAGCTCACCAAGCAAGCACAGAAAGATCGGAGTCTTCTACATGGGGTCCAATTCATCTCGCAGCAGGAGGCGGGCATTTGGAGGTTTTGAGGCTTCTTTTATTCAAAGGTGCCAAAGTTAACGCACTCACAAAAGATGGTAGCACCGCACTTCACTTGGCGGTGGAGGAGCGCCGACGTGATTGTGCTCGTCTTCTGCTAGCTAGCGGAGCTAAAGCTGACATTCGCAACACCAGAGATGGCGACACACCGTTGCATCTAGCTGCAGCTTTGGGTGATGAAAGCATGGTGAAGCTGTTGCTACAAAAAGGGGCCAACAAAGATATCCGAAACAAGTTTGGCAAATCAGCCTACGATATAGCAGCCGAATATGGGCACACACGTTTGTTCGATGCGTTGAAATTGGGTGATAGTTTATGTGTGGCAGCTCGTAAAGGAGAGGTGAGGACTATCCACAGGTTGATTGAAAACGGAGCGGCTATTAATGGTCGTGATCAACACGGATGGAGTGCATTGCATAGAGCGGCTTTCAAAGGGAAAACCGACGCAGTTCGAGCATTGATCGATAAGGGTATTGATATTGATGCCAAAGATGAAGAGGGTTACACGCCATTGCATTGCGCGGTGGAGAGTGGTCACGCAGATGTGATCGAGTTGCTGGTCAAGAAAGGGGCAGATGTTGAAGCAAGGACAAGTAAGGGTGTCACTCCGTTACAAATCGCCCAGTCTTTACACTATGTTGGTATAAGTAGGGTATTAATTAATGGCGGTGCTGCCGCAGCTAAAGATGGTGTCAATCAAATGGCCGGCACGTTGCGAGGTGCTTTTTCTGACGACTTGCCAGGAAAAGATACCGAGAAGGTTACGAAAAAGACGGCGCCGGCAAGAGCAAGAGCAATGCGTAGTAGTTTTGATCGATCGGTTCCGTTGGCTGTGCTTTAGTAAGTTATAAAATGATATGGGTTTTGGTCTTAGGCTTCGTCATCCCACTTAGAGCGCATAAAAATTGATTCTTTCCAAGTTGGTAGGCTCATACAAACCATATGTTCATGTTCATGTTCATTCTGCGATCTTAATTAGGTTGTACATTATGCGTTACTTTGCTTTGCTTGTAATACAACATCGATCTACAAGCTTAATTTTCCCTTCAGACACTTGGGTGTAATTTATCATATTTCCTTCATCACTCTCAATTGTCAGTTTCCAATGTTTACACATCAATATCCCATTGCCATCAAATCCACAGATTACTCGTCAGGGGAATGTAATGGAAACCAAAAAAATTAGTAAGCAATTAGCCCAATGGTTATGGTTCTGGATCCCATTTTCCGGCAGGTAGGTGCACAGAAAACAAATATGTGGTCGTTCAAGTGTAAATGTCCACAGGAAAGTATCTTCTCTATTTCTTTTGCTACGTAACTCAAAAGTTAAAACGGATGAACACGGAGAATAGTCCGTTAATGCTCAAGTGTACCACCTCAAATTGACACATGAAAATGACTGTTTGTATATTAAAAAAAGTTAGCCTGTTTACATTGCCTCATCACAGCAGTCGAACTTGCTTTTATTTTTTTTATCTGAAGAGGAAAATACACGGTTAAAAATAAAACAAAGCGAAAACAAGCATTCTAGCTAGCGTAGGGATCGCCGGTAGAAAACGCCTTGTTGGTCTTGAAGGAGTGATTCCCGAACGATCGCCGGGAGATCTTGAAGAATGTGTAATCCCGGACTGAAGTAGGTCGCAAGAAATGCCAGCTAGTCCGCACTTTGGTTCCCTTCGCAAAACACGTGCTGTAACTGGATGTCCCACTCCCGATAAAGAAGGTACCGAGTACCTGTCACCAAAAGAAGATCATTAGTTAAAATTGGACTGGAGGAGGATAGGATGTTAATAATCTCGAGCGAGTCAACTTTCATAATGACCCGTTGATATCCAAGCGTCCAAGCTAAAACTTGCTTTTATTTGAATCGCAAAGTACAACGCTTGACTTGGCTTTCGTGCAAGAAGGTGAGTTTGATGAGTTCTAAGCTTTTGGCTTTAAGAAAATCCTAGCTTGCGCCCAAAATCATAAAGTTCGCATCTCACCAAATGACTTTTCTATTTTTTTTTTTAGAAGATGAATAAATTTCATTAACACAATCTGAGCTTCGTCAAAATTACAATGACAAGGAGAATAAGTCTTAACAAAGTCATATAGACTTTACTTATACATGTGTTCCAACCCAAATACAAGTATCAAGCAATAAACATTCCAAAGATTTTTCATTCTTCGACAGTAGACCAAGCAACATGAGCTATTAGGACTTCCCTGTTCCAATTGACAATGGAGTCCCCTGGCATTGGAACTTCCCTATCTAATCCTTTGTATAACCTATCTTTCCCTCAATATTGAGTATATGGTACAACATAATGCAGTTTTGAGAATAATCTCACCTTTTGTCTTGAAGGTGGTTCGATATGCCCATAAAGCATGATCAAGTTAAGATTCTCTTTAGCTCTTATATAACAACCTCCACTTGGCCAGTTATTTGTGGATGAAAGGGTGTGGCCACTCGATGATAGACTTCATACGTTTTAAGAAAAGCTTGAACAGGTTTATTACAAAAATTGCCTCCTCCATTACTTATGATTGCTCTCGAAACTCCAAATCTACTAAATATCCTTCTGGTAAATTTTTGTACCACTTTACCATCGTCAGTTAGGGTTGTTCTCAAAAAATCGCAAGCGCATGGATCGCGAATGTAGTACAAGAGATGTTGATCTCTCGAGGAGTTGGTGATCTAATCGAATTTTAAGTTGTCTAAGGTCTAAAGGATAATTAAAATGAAAAGAAAAACTAAACAAAAAAGTAAATACAAGAATATGGAATGATAGAAACAAGAATTCTATACTAAGCTAGGAAATTAAATTGAGCACCACCAATTTTACAATTGAAAATCAACCAAAAAGAATTGACTGATTATGAAGGAGGGAGATTTATCCTATCATAAGTGTTAATCTAGTCACTTATGTGTTAATATGGTGTCGGTTCCAAACTATCGAGGGGTGGATTACTCTATTTCGAGTTATAATCACTAAGTCCCAATTGATAATCCCTAATTAATTCGAGTAACTGAAAATGTAATCTCTCAATTAATGATCAACCCACAACCTAATTAGTTCTTAAGTATTCTAATGAACAATCCGGTCCTCACACGGGATCTCTTTCCGTATAAATTACCGATTTGATTAATCGTGTGATCTATCGAATCGCTTAACTCTTATTAATCCATCCTAATCATTTTTATTCGGTTTACCCTCTTAGTTAAACATGCAAGAACCGTAATTAATCACAACATCAAATTAATCAACCTAAAAGATAACTAGATTAACATTGAGACAATTCAAATCCCTAAAGAGTCTAGAACATCATCCAATCCATCATCATCATCACATTCATTGTATACATTCAAAGAAAAAACAACAAGATGAAATGGAGATGTCACTTAGAAAGGATCGGGATGGCCCGAGAATGTAGCTATTGCAGCAACCCACTCCTCTCTATCCTCTTCTTCCTCTTCTCTTTTGTTTCTTAAAGGTTTTTCAAATGTAGCAAAATGGAGGCTCCTTTAGGGTTACATCTCTTTCCTTTATATAGTTTTTCCAATTAGAGTAACCATACGGTATGTTCTAGGTTCGAAAGGTCTGAAAAGTCCCTTGAAAACTTAAAACTAGAAGCATCCCCGCTTCTGTCCATACATAGGCCACGATCGTGGTGATTTTAGCCTTCTGTCATGACTGTGGCGATTTTGGCCTTCTATTGCGATCGTAGCAAATTATACCAATCTGCCATGATCGTGGCTCCTTGCACCTACTTTTGTCACAATCGTGGCTTACTGGCCACGATCATAGCCTTGAGTTAGCTCCTAGGTCATCTTCGAATCTTCTCCTTTTTTCACTCTTTGCCCTGAAATACTAACAAACTCATCAAGGCACCTCGAATATATAAAATTGAAGCTCAAAAGCATGCTTAACCCATAAAACACTTAAAACACAAATATTTACTAATTAACATAATTGTAACCTAAACATGCACTAAATAATCAAATTAACAACTGAATACAAATTAAACTACCCACAAAAACACGATGTAATCTACAACTATCTGTTGTCATTGCTTCAACCGATCTCAAGATAGAATCTAATTCCAATAGTATGTATATGTTCCCCATAGAAGATGGGAAAGGTCCCATGAAATCTAATCCCTATATGTCAAAGACTTTAATCCCTAAAATGTTAGAAAGGGGTGCAATATCTCTCTTTAAAATACTACCCACTATTTTTCATCTATCACATTACACCATGTACTCAAAAGCATTCTTAAACAAGTTAGGTCCTTAGAATCCAAATTCTAATGCTTACGTTGTCATTTTGTTCACTCCGTAATGCCCTGTATAAGTAGAATTATGATAATTCATTAGTGTTTCTAACATCTCCTTTTCTAGAACACATCTCTTAATTAATCCATCCATATAAATTTTATACAATATCAGTTCATCTTATAAATAGTGAGTACACTAGTATAAAAACCTCTTCCTTTATTAATAAGACAAATCAAGTGCAAGGATATCATTTACAACATAAATTTGCTATATTAGCATAACATGGAATAAATAGGCGGTTTATCATTGATATGCACTTAATTGATTATACATTTACTCCATTACATTTAGTGATTAATTATATGAAATTGCTTAACATACTCACTTTAATTCATATGTCATTTTAGGTACAATTCGGAAGTGAAAGAGCTAAAGAAAATCGAAAGTACTACATTTAAGTCATTTTTTGAAGATTCATAATCCTTTGTCCTCATGAAGCAAGAAGAAGAGGATTAAAAGATAAGAAGAAGACAAGAAAATGAAATCATAAAGAAAAAGAACCAAGCTATGTTGCTCACGGTCAAAGCTAGAAATTAAAAGCATAGCCATGAACAATCACTTACATTTATGCATGGATTTGCATGGCCACTACTTGTCCATTTAATAATAACCTGGTATTTTATTATAAAAGAAGTGTGGTGATTAATGGTTGGATGATGGATGGTGGAAGGCTGCACTTTGGTTGGAGAAAGATAATTGGAAAATGATTAAGATTCACTCACGACCATATTAATTTGGCATGGCCGTGAGCATTAACTCACAACCATGCCGAATTATTACATAACCATTCGTTTTAACTAACATCTGTGCAATATACATGCATAGGTGTGAGTTACTCTCACAGCCATACAATGTTAACTCACATATGTGACACACAATCACACCTATGAATGCCCTATGCTCCACTGTAAGAGGGACATTTCACCCTATCTAACCTTATATCTTTAATATAAACCAAGACGTGTGGTGGAAAGGGTTTGGAGGAAAGTTTTGGAGTGTTTTCAAGATAAAGTTTTAGGAGCCTTCGGGAGAGAAGAGAGTACGATTAAACTCTCACATATGGAGAGACCCATAGAGGGGTAGCTTTCTCGGTGCTGGTTTAAAGGTGTCGACGACATGGTTAGGTGTATTTCTCCTCGTATTTGTTGTTCTTTCTCTCTTAGGAATTGATTATGTTAACTTGTGTTTATTGAATTAGGTATTGTGTAAGAATAATTTAATGCTCTATTTGATTGTTCTTACAAATGATTACTCGTTTCTGAAATTGAATGCAATATAATCATAATGTTTTTGATTCATTTGTGGCAACTAATAGTTGGCAATCATTAGGGATAACATAACCTAAGTTAAATAATCCAAGCTTGTGTGATTATTGCTTAGATTGGTCTATTTTTCCCATTCATAAGGCAGCTGTCTGATTAAATCTAAAGAGCATCTCCTAGGTTATTCGATAGCTAAGGTTAATTAACAAGCTCTTCTTAATGAACTATGACCTAAGAAAATACCGGGATTAATAGAGCTTGTTGTTAATCTACTAGTTCAAAGAGAGTTGTGAAGGCAACAATTCAATAAAATATGTCTAATTAGGTGTAGGCTGATATTGAATCAAAGAACTAGGTCCCTTACGAATTCACCACTTTTATCATTTTTGCCTGTTTTCTTTAATTTTCTTTTGTTAGTTAGTTTTGTTCTATTTTCTTATTTCAAACCAAACAAACCCCCCAAAACCTAAACACCAATTATTTTCATAACAAAGCCTAATCAAGCACTCTTTGTGGGATCGAACTAGACTTACCACTACTACAGTAATAGGTCTAGTTTATTTTAACTTATGTTATGACGCTATGTCAATTTTGATGTCGTTGTCAGGGAGTACAGTGCTTTAGTTTTTATTTTTCATTTTAATTGTTTTTTTATATATTTTTTCATACTATTTTATTTTCAATTATTTCTTGATATTTTCACTTTTTATTTCATGTTTGTAAAGAAAATAATAAAAATTTACATGGAAAGAAGTATTTATAACTTATATTCCTAATCCTATAGCTCAAATTGGACTGTTTATACTAACTTTAGTTATGGTTGGGATAATCAATAGAATTACTTCCTTTTTTTGGATAAAAGGTAAAAAAAAATTTATCAAAAGAAATGGGTATGTACACAAGCACAGGGGCATACCCCAGTCAACAAGAAGGGACAACACCGTCCCCAAAACCCCATCAAAACCAACTATGGGTACAAAAACAAACTACGGGGTCCAGCCAGCAAGGATCCCAAGCTTGCCTAATTAAAAGGATAAATCATAAAGAGCCAACCAAAAATACAAAATGTCGATGGCCCAACAAACAGTCTGAAGCACTGATATCCCTAGCTAAAAAACCTATAACCTTATTCCGTACAACCAGCCCAAAGAACAAGCTGGTAAGCTAGCACCGAACCTGGCCAGCCAGTAGGAGCAAGCCCAATCCCTAAGAAATGAATCCACTGAAAACAGATCATCCACAATGTCCTTTGATCCTCAAAAGTAGCAGCAACGGGATGCCCAGGCGGAGACTCCCAGGCGCCACTCGGCATCATAGAGAAGCATCATCAAATTCAGCCACATCACAAGAGGAAAGAACTTATCCCCAAACTGGCAGGCCTGCCACATGAACCGGTTCCTAAAACATTCATACTCATTAGAGTATGTATGCAAAATGAACCAGGAAGACATATTAAACGCCAGCATGTAACACACTGGAACAAACCAGCCACGCAGGCCTCACAGTGCCAGGAACTCCAGCTAACAACCCCAGAACTCCAGCCCTCCATTCACCACATGATGATTAAAATTTAATATGATCCCTCGGGTAAAGCCGGTATAGAATCTTGTAGGTGGAAGTTTTAATCTTACTTGTAACAGCTCGAAGGAAGCACCATCGAATTGAGCAGCATTCCGAGTGTGCCAGATGGTATAAACAGAACACATAAAAGCGATGCATAAAGTTTTGCATCTCAAAAGGGCGCCCTTTGCTCTGATGCAAAGCCATTTAATTGCTCTAGAAAGTGAACCCATTTCCCTCGGAAGACATAACCAGTGCCTAATATCTAGCCAAACATCTTTAGTGAAGGCACATTGGAAAAACAAGTGAGCAACCGTTTCCTCAGCCTGGGCACACAATATACACGTTTTATCCACTTCAATGTAATGGAGTTTATCCTTAGTAGGTAATCTCTGCCGCATAGCCATCCAAACAATAAAGGAATATTTAGGGGGTATGTACCGCTTCCAAATAAAAGACATCCATAGACGACAAACTTGTTTAGGCCTCAACCGCTCGTAGACCTTGCTGGATAGCAACCGACCATTAATATTATAACTTGCTATATACAATCAAGGAATTACTTCCTTGATTGTATACAGGACACATAATAATTATCGTATAGACCAAAAGCTTCTTATCTAACTCAAGTACATCTTTGAAAGATTTGTTTAATATTATAACTGCTAAAAACATTCAACTTCAATAGAGTGTATAGGAGTTCTAGCAGGATGTAAGATAATTTTCACAAGATTTAGGGTCTAGCATCCAATATTTGGAAAACCAACAAAACTCAGGTGCTTCTCTGAAGGAATTAGTTAAAGTTTGTGTTGCTAATAGTTTGCAATTGCAACATGAAGAGAAGCAATTCCAGTAAGAAAAAAGCTCTAGGATCCAGAACTTGGCAAGCTAGATAGGTCAGTTAACAGAAACTCTTGACTGCCTAGCATTACAAGGTGAAGAAATGCAACTATCTCAACTTGAGGTGTACCCAAGGGACATTAGGATAGTGGCATTATAGAGTGACGAGGAGCTTGAGAATCTTGAGTGGACTACTAAAGGAATTACTTGTATGGAAGAAATGGAAAAAGAGATCGAAATAGAAAAGGATACATCTTTTAGCTCGGAGGTAAATACTAAGTCCATAATTATTATTGAGACTAGCCCTTCACCTTTACCTAGCAAGTTAGAGAAATTGAATGAGTATGAAAAGGGTGAAGAGACATTTGAAATATTTCCAAAGTGCATGAACTCAGTAGAGTTTAAGAGTTGGAGGATAAGGAAGATGTTAGAGGTGAATGATTATTAACTTAGACCCTATCCTGAACATCCTCATATGGAGAAAGCTTAAATTGTTATACCTAAAGATCATATTTTTGTCACGTGAGGAGAGTATGGAGTCAAGTCAATGACCCTAAATAAAGGTGCTTCTTGGGAGGCAATCCAAGGGAAATTAATTCCTTTTCCTTTAAATTTATGGCATTTATTTCCTTTATGCATGTGTGTTTGTAGTTGTTTATTTTTACTTGTTTTAAGTTTTCAATCAAAATGAAAGAAAAACTAAAACAAACAAAAAAACATTTGCTCATTTTCTATTGCTTTTAGGACTATATAGTCATGAGTAGAGAATGAAATGACTTGAGCATTTCATGGCAACTTGAGCATGTACTTTTACTTTTGTGATTAGTCAATGTGCATTATCTTTAGAAGAGTAGTGACTAGTCGTAAACAAAATTGGTGAGATTTTGAGCCTTATTAGACTGACACATTCATATCAATCTCATTGTCTTTATTTATGTGTGACTTTCATGGCATGTACATCCTAACTTTTCCTTAGATTTGTATTAAAGACCACATTTTTATCACATACATTAACACAGAAATGATTAGGCATTCTTTGCTTTTCTGAACTACATTAGTCAAATAGCCTACTTTATTAACATGATTTTTCTGTTCTTAAGCCCCTTTGAGCTTTATTTGCCTTTTCTTTGTGTATTAGCCATATTACATGCTTTAAACCTATCTAAATTTCCTTCCCAAGTCCTAAATCTAGTGGAATATTTGTTGATTATTGAGTTTGTAGATGTATAAAAGTATAAGTGTGAGAGTGTACATATGTGTGGGTTGGTTATAATGTTGGGATGCTATTTTATGTCTTATCATTGAAAATCCCATGTTGATATAGTTTCTTTTAATTTTCACAAAAAAAGAGAAAGAAAGAAAAAAGAAAAGAAAAGAAAAAAGAAAGAAAGAAAGAGAAGAAAAAGAAAAATGTTTAAATAAATGTATCAAGGAGGAAGTGCATATGTGTTGAAAAGTTGTTTTTGATTAGTCTTTCATCCTAAAGTTGTATTGAATGAGTTACTTAAGTATGTTTGTCAGGACCCGATCTCGGACACCGGATTCCGATCGCTCTGATACCACAGATGTCGGAACCCTGCCCGTAGACCGGAACCCGACTGTTGGATCCGAGACCCGACTACAT
>JANZLF010000006.1:15555684-15569546 GCA_026546835.1 Erythroxylum foetidum | reverse complement strand
CACAACTTCTAACATGAAATTAACTTAGAAATCACTAAACCCACTTTATTCTAAACCTTCCTACACCAAAAACCCAACAATAACTTAAACTTAATCAAGAGACTTACCTTGTATCTTGACTAAACCAAGTGATTTCTTGTCTCAAATGGTAGCTTAGCTTCTCCTCTTCACTTTTTCTTCTTCCACTTTCTTCAAACTCTCACCCAAACTCAAGGAAATGTCAAAACCCTAACAAGCCTTCTTCTTCTCCTCTTCTTTTCCTCTTTCACGAACTCTCACCTCTCCCTCTCTTATAATTTCGTTGGCTCCTCTCTTTCCTACTAAAACTCATTTATTCTTCCCCTTTTATACTTCTCTTCATTTACTCACTTAAGCCCATCAAGCCCAAAGCCCATTCACCTCTCCTTTCTTCTTCTTCTTTCTCATTTCCTACATCATCCTTCTACTACTCAAGGCCCATATGTTTCTTTAGGCCCATTTTATTCTCTAGCCCATCTTATTCTCTTCCACCTTCCTACCTCATTTAAGCCCAACTAACTCATTTAATGCCATATGTTATTTAATTTCTATCATCCTAAATAATGCTAACTCAATTTCTTAATTAGTCTAATCATGCTTAAATTTAAAAAAAATTTTTTGGGGCTAATAATGTTGAATATGAGGTGGACGTTAGTTTCAATGGTCACTCCTTATAGTTACCAAATCTTATTTATGATCAATTTTTGTTTGTGATATATGCTTCATGTGGTTTGTGTGTGAGAGCTTGAGTTTGAGTAATGCAACATCATTTTTGCATTCATCATAGTTGATGTACACAATTGTAAGGGAATGTTGGATGTTACACTAGATGTCACATCGAGTGTTGCTTTATTTCATCAGCTTTAATGGCTTTCATGCTACTTGACTCAAATACATCTCACCTTACCTTTGCCCATATTATAACCTTGAAAATTCCTTTGATCTATGATTTTGAATGTGAACATTAGTGGTGGACAAGTGAAATGATATGCAACGTTGCGAAATGTCTTAACTGTGAATGGTATTTGAGGGTACCCATGAACATATCTTGCTTAAACACATTTTCCAAGTCTACCATTAGATTGCTCAGTTTCTGAAGATGATGCTTATTGATTGATCATAAGTAATAGCTTGGAATGTTAAGTTCTTGCTATGGTTTTTGAAAGTCATTCATCTTTTTTTATGATTATGTATTCTTGGAATATATAGGAAATGAGTCAATATTTTTGGGTCTGTGAGCTTAATTTTGATGTTTTGCCTAAGGACAGTTAAAAGCTAAGTATGGGAGAAATTGATATGTGCTTAATTGATTTTACATTTACTCCATTACATTTAGTGATTATTGATATGAAATTGCTTAAGATACTCACTTTAGTTCATATATGGTTTTAGGTACAATTCGGAAGTGAAAAAGCTACAGTGAGTCGAAAGCACTATATTTGACTCATTTTCTAAAGATTTGCAATCCTTTGTTTTCATGGAGAATGTAGTAGAGGATTAAAAGACAAGAAGAAGACAAGAAATGAAAACACAAAGAATAAGAACCAAGCTATGTTGCTCACGGACAAAGTTGGAAAAAAAATGCATAGTCGTGAACAATCACTCACGGTTATGCATGGATTTGCATGGCCACCACTTGTCTATTTAACAATAATCTGGTATTTTATTATAAGAGAAGTGTGGTGAGTAATGGTGGGATGATGGATGGTGGAAGGCTGCAATTCGGATGGAGAAAGATAATTAGAAAAGGATTAAGAATCATTCACGACCATATTAATTTGGTATGGCTATGAGCATTAACTCACAACCATGCCAAATTTGTTCACAAACGTGAGTTTTAAGTCACGGCTATGCAATATACATGCATGGGCATGAGTCACTCTCACGCCCATGTAATGTTAAGTCATGATGATAGTGCCATGCACCACCATGAGGGGGACACCTCACCCTATTTAACCTTACATCTTTAATATAAACCGAGACATATGATGACAAGGGTTTGGATGAAAGTTTTGGAGTGTTTTCAGGTTGAAGCTTTGTGAGCCTTCAAAATAGAAGAGAGTGTGATGAAGCTCTCACATATGGAGAGACCCATGAAGGGGTAGCTTTCCTGATGTCGATTTAGAGGTGCAATCAAAACCGATGACTTGATTGAGTGTATTTCTCCTTATATTTGTTGTTCTTTCTCTATTAAAAATTGATTATGTTATCTTGTGTTTATTGACTTGGGTATTGTGTAAGAATGATTTAATGCTCTATTTGATTTTTTATGCATAAACCCATTGCTAGAATTGAATGCAATACGTAATATTTGCATTTTCGATTCATTTGCAAAAATTAATGGTCAATAATTATTAGGTATAACATAAACTAGGTTAAATAATTTGAGCTTGTGTGATAATTGCTTAGATTGTTCTGTTTTTCTCATTCGTAAGGTGGTTATTCGACGAAATCTAGAGAGCATCTCCTAGGATATCTGATAGCTAGGGTTAATTAACGAGCTCTTCTTAATTAACTATAACCTAAGAAAAAATTGAAATTAACAGAGTTGGTTGTTAATCTACGACCAATAGTTCAAAGAGAGATGTGAAGTTAACAATTCAATGAAATATGTTTAATCAGGTATAGGCCAAGATTAAATCAAAGAACTGGGTCCTTAACGAATTAACCACTTTCATCATTTTTGTATGTTTTATTTAATTTGTTTTTATTGGTTTGTTTTGTTTTATTTTCCTATTTCAAACCAAACAAACCCCCAAAACCTAAACATTAATTATTTTTATAATAAAGCCTAACCGAACACTCTATGTGAGATTGACCTAGACTCACCACTATTATAGTAGTAGGTCTAGTTTATTTTGAATAGCATTATGATGCGCTACATCAATCCTCATCAAGGATCCATTAGGGAGTTGCTCATTGATTTCTTTACCTTATTACACCTCCCTTTCTTTAAGACGTGATAGGTGATCAGTCACTAAGTATTTGGCTCCCTTTTTGTCTCTATCTAATCTCTATATCAAATTCTTGTAAAAGTAACACACATCAGATAAGTCTCAGCTTTGCATCTTTCTTAGCGAAGAGGTATTTCAATGTCATATGGTCTATATAAATAATCACCTTAGATCTTAAAAGATAAGATCAAAACTTATTGCATACAAATACCATTACTAGTAACTACTTTTCAGTAGTTACGTAATTCAATTGGGCTCTTGATAAAGTTTTTCTTACATAGTAGATAGCATGCAACTTTTTGTCTTTTCACTGCCCTAACACACATCTTACCACTTGATCACTAGAACCAAACATAACTTTGAAAGGTAAAGACCAATATGATGATGCCAATATTGGTGCTAAAATGAGTGCCTCCTTTAACCCGTTAAAAGCAACTAAATATTTATCATAAAAATTAAAACACATATTAAACCGACAAGTTAGTTATAATTGCAGCTACAAAAGAGAATTCATTAATGAATTGATAGTAAAATCTTGTGTGTCCAAAAAATGCATGCATGCATTTGACGTTATTAAGCGGTGTAAGCTTCTCAATGACTTCCTTATTGGCTCTATCCAATTCTATGCCTTGGCATGATATATTATGTCCTAAAACTACACCCTTATACACTATGAAATGGCATTTCTCCCTATTTAGAACCAAATGTGATTCCTCACATCTTTGAAGAACTCTATCCAAATTTCTCAAATAATAATCAAAAGAGTCTTTAAAGACTTAAAAATCATCAATAAAAATTTCCATAATGTCCTCAATCATATCTGCAAAGATAGACACCATACAAAGACAGACACCATACACCTTTAAAAAGTTGCTAGTGTATTGTAAATTCCAAACGACATCCTTCTATAAACAAATGTGCAATAAGAACATGTGAAAATTGTCTTCTATTAGTCTTCTGGATAGAAACAATCTATCCAGTTGACTAATAATAGAATGTGTATTTAGCCACTCTCTCAATCATTTGACCCACAAATAATAAAGAAAAGTGCTCCTTCTTAGTCACCGTGATAAGCTTCCTATAATCAATGCATACCCTCCAAGTTATAGCTATTTGAGTAGAGATCAACTCAACTTTTCCATCCCTCCTCTCTTAGGTACACATTTTATAGGACTAACACCATTTACTATCCAATATAGGGTAAATAATACTTACATTTAAGAGCTTTATTACTTTGTTCTTGACCACTTCTTCACATGAGGGTATAACTTCTTTATCTCTACCCCATAACCTATAACCTAATCAAGTTTGAATGTATACTTCACTACATTCGAATTTGTGCCTCTTATGTATAAAATCTATCATCCTATAACTCTCATCCTCTTTCTAATTATCTCTACCACTCTCTTTTCATATCCCCCATCCAACTTGTTTGAAATTATGATAGTTAGAGTATGATGCCTACCAAGAAAGGTATATTTAAGGTGTGTGGGTGAGGATTTTAAAGTGGGTGGTTTCTCAATGGAAGGTGATATGGGTTCTTTCGTCCGTACTAAGATTTCTTACCTTGACTTTTCACCCAAATCCTCCTCTTTCTCTAACTATTCATCATCTTCCACATCCTCATCATTAACATCCTCTTTATGGTTCTCCTCTTTCTCTATTAAACACTCATCAACTGATAGATGAATGTTTGTGCTGGGCCCTGTTTCCGAAACCCAACTTTATAATAGAATACCATCACACATAAGCGTGGTTGTAATCTTTTCTTACTATGATACCAAATATGATGAGTCCCATTTCAGAGTCCAACCATTGAACCATAAACGTTGGCATAATCCAAGAAATCGTGAAGCTTAAAGTCTCATACCATTTCTATGTTCCTTTTTTCATAACACATCTCACTTGTACATATACGTATGTAACAACAATTCACAATCAAAATATTGATATCAAATCGATAATTTGCTAAAGTATACCGAATTTCCACTCAGTCTGATCCATATATGCAAATGCATACTTCCACTTAACATCATCCATACATAATTTATAATTCCTTAACATCAATAAAATAGAGTTTTACAAGCTCTAAAGGCATACCAAGCCATAATTATAACAATAATCCAAAATCTCAAAAGACAAAAGTTACATGAACTAGAAATCCTTGAAAAGTGACAAATCCTCGTATTTTACATAAATAACTCAAATTACAACATAAGCAAATTGGGAGTGATGCCTTGACTCTTTTTCACTCCATCTTTTGCTCAAAACCTTAAGGTGGGGACAGAAGGGGGTGAGCTTATAACTCGTGGGTAACAAGCTTATAACTAAGAATAAGCAAAACCGTTGAACTGTTTATTTGTCATATAAAAATCATAATGAATTTATAAAAATGCTTTGTTCCCAAATTCTCAATCAAATTCAAAATTTGAATTCAAAACTCATAGTTAGAAATGTCATCACATCAACACAACATATCCATTAATCATCAATACAAAACACTCAATTTATGCAACATACTTGACCATTCAAAGATGCAATGCACAACAAATGGCTCGAGGGTTCCATAGAAATAGAAGGGAGAAACTGCAGTTTACACCCTGAATAGAATGAGTCCATTTTTGGAGCTTATATGCCACAAACGGGCAGCCGGGAGAAGGCTCTTGTCAATGTGTATGTGACAAACAGAATGGTTCCACTCTCACCCAAACAAAAGCACATAATCATGCTCAAATCATTTTATCAAATGCTTTCATACTTTTCATGCTCTTTCTTCTTCTCCGAATATACAAAATGCCATGAATTTTCCAAGGCATAGCATAAAACTTTTTAATGCATTCCCATATTTATTTTCAAATTCATCAACAAAGTTCATATACCGAAACATGTAGAAATTTTTTCCAATCATTCAAAAGAAACAAAAACAAAATTTATGAAGTAATTGAAATCATTCTCGATTTGGAAGAAGACATATTGGCTCATTGCATATTTACTAAGATAAATTCTAAAAACTCAAACTCTTCCAAAATTTCAAACATTCGGGTCATTTTTTCATGATCACTATGATCAAGTAAATGACAAAATCTGGTAATATTCTCTTCTAGAAAAATGTTCTCCATTGTCTTAAGTTTCTAATGACTCCAAAATCATTCAATTTGTTTCAAAAATCCAAAAGTTATACTCCAAACATATTGGGACTATCCTTATGTTGAAACAAGAATTTATACTCAACTTCCATTCAAAATTTGAGAACTTTAAATACTCATTCAAAACTTCATTTCTTCATAAAACTTATATACCTTTGTCTTTATTTTACAACTAATCAAAAATCACATCATTTGCACATCTACATCAAAATTTATGTCCAAAATACCAAAACAAGTCCGTGCAGGAAAATAGAAGCTCGCTCCCGCGAAAAAAGTTGGAGCTCGCCGCGGCGAAGGCGCTCACAAATGCCGCGTCGTGGACGCATGTGCGCTCTGCGTCGTGGGCGTCTGCGTGCACCGCGACGTGCAAGACCCTGTGTGCACCGCGATGTGGACACCTACGTGCGTCACGACGTGCGAGACCAGAAACCTTCCGAACACTTATTTTTTGACATTTTTCATCTTCATACTTCCCATATTTCACAAATAACTCATCTTAACCCTAAATCATCATTCCTACTTCATTTCTAAACTCATTCCAACCCAAAATCATTCACAAACACAACAAAATCATTAACCCTAGAACACCGTTCAACAATAACTCACTTCACACATTCCACTTCATTTTCACTTCTAACTATCACTAAACATGATTCATTCAACAAATCAAGAAGGGTTGAGTCTTGTACTTACTTGTTTAGCTCCAAGATTCGTCAAATTCTTCAAGATTTCCAAAACCCTAATTTTCCTCTTCTTCTCTTCTTCTTCCACGACTTCTTCTTCCATTTCCAAACAAAACAACCATTTCTTCTTCTTTTTATACCCTTATGAGTGTGCAATATCTATTTTGCCCTTTCCTTTAAGCCTTAAATCTTATAATCTTAAGTGACTTGCCTAAAATGCCCTTATACATTCTTACCACTTTTAATACAACCAAATCATATAATAAATTCCACTAACATTTACATAACAATTAGCTCCAAAACTTTATCCATCAAACCTTATAATTTATTTAAATCGTGCTTTATTTAACAAGAAAAAATTCGGGGGCCAACAAGAAGAATAGATAATAATTTTTGCGATTGCATTACTCATCGGCTTTAGTAAATTGTTTTTGTTATCATCAAAATTTGTAAAGAAATTCAAGAAATCCCTAAAGATTAATATCTTTGAAGATTTTACACAATTCAACCCCCCTTCTTTTACATTTTACATATTATACGTCATTTCTATATTAATAAGTGGTTTATTTCAGTTGGTATCAAAGCAACGTTTTCAAGAAACACTGTTACAAAGTGAGGACAAAGATCCATGGCCAAATCACATGTTTTTATAGCTGAAGGTGCCTCGGTCATAAGACCTCCTGCATTCAATGGTGAAGATTATCATTATTGGAAGAATAGGATGTGGCTCTTTATAGAATCCACACATATTGATCTTTGGGATATCATTAAGAATGGTCCATATACACCAACAGACGATGAAGGCAATAGCATCTCTCGTGACAAATGGTCAGTTGATCAGAAAGCTCGATTTCAGTTAAACTCAAAGATCAAGTTCTTTTTAAGTTGTGCTCTAAGCAGAAGTGAATATGATAAGGTTCATGGATGTGAATCTGCAAAGGAAATGTGGAACATATTAGCAACTGCACATGAAGGCATAAATCAGGTGAAAGAGTCCAAGATTATTATTCTTGTTCATCAGTATGAGTTATTCAAAATGAAAGATGATGAGACTATTGATCAAATGTTTGGACGATTCCAAACAATTTTTAACAGACTTAAAGCTCTTGGGAGAATCTACGATAATCAAGATCATGTTAGAAAGATTCTCAGAAGTCTTCCAAAAAGATGGAGACTCAAAGTAACAACAATACAAGAGGCCAAGGATTTAAGTAAGCTGAAGCTAGAAGAATTGCTTGGTTCACTGAAAACACATGAAGTAGAGCTTGATGCTGAAGAAGAACCTAGAAGAGATAAATCTATCACATTAAAGGTTGGTTAGAAGAATAAGAAGATATAGAAAAATAAAAGCACATCTTCAAAAGCATTAAAGATTGAAAAAATCAAGGATGATGATGCTAGTGAATCTAATCAAGATTCAAGTGAAGATGATGATGAACTATCCTTCATTTCAAGAAAGATTAGGAGGATGTAGAAAAATAAAGCACAGGGAAATAAAGACTTCTCTTTTAAGAAGAATAGCAAAGGCGATTCAAAAAAGGAGAAAAGTTCTATCTTCTGCTCTGAGTGCAATAAATTAGGACATTACAATTCTGAATGCCCATTGCTAAAAACAAAACAAAAAAGTAAAGAAAAAAAAGAGCATGATGGAAACTTGAAAAGATCTGGATTCATCTGAATCTGACTCCGACTCAGAAACATCAAAACAAACAAATATATGCTTGGTAGCTGAAAGGGAATGTAATGATGAGGTAACTTCTAACTTTAATGATCTTCAGGATGCTTATTTAGAATTGTTAGAAGATTCACATGCTATCTTGAAACAATATAGGATATTGAAAAAGAAATTTGCTGAAAGTTTGAAGAACGCAGAACTTTTAGAAAAAGAAAATGTCTGAATTAAGAAATAAGTAGACGATATGAAAAAGAAAGTAACTGTAGATAGATTGTGGAAATTAATCAACTGCAACAAAGGATTAACAGTCTCTCAGCAGATTTATCAACATTTACTGAAAGTACAAAAATGATGAATGAGATGATTGAAAAATATAGACATCCAAATGATAAGAGTGGTTTAGGTTTTAATAATAGTAATGTTCGTCATAATAAGAGTTTTATTCCTAACAAAAAGGAAAAGAAAAAAATATTCTTATTACTCGATGAATAACTATAAGGCTAACCCCAAAGGACCCAAGAAAATATGGGTACCTAAGAAAGATACAATATATACTATAGATCTCCTTTCTTGGAAAAAGCAACCAGCACTAATGGTACTTAGATAGTGGATGCTTGCTACATATGATGGGAAGGTCTATGTTCCTAGACCTCTAAAATAAGCAAGGAGGATCAATAACTTTTGAAGACAACCAACAAGGCAAAATAGTTGGAATCGGCAAAATTGGTAAAGATTCTTTTGCCTCTATTGATAATTTTCTGCTAGTTGAAGGTTTAAAGAATAATCTAATTAGTGTAAGTTAATTATGTGATTCTGGTTTTAAAGTATCCTTTAATCAAAATTATTGTGTAGTAAAAAACAAGGATGGTTCCATATTCATTTTTCCAAGAGAAAAAATAATCTCTATAAAATTGACTTAGATGATTTGAAAAGTCAAAATATTTCATGTTTTATATCAACAGATGAGGAAAAACTAATTTGGCATAAAAAGCTAGGTTGTGTTAGTTTTAAACATATTTTCAAGTTGGTTAGACATGATTAGGTAAGAGAATTACCAAAGATAAGTTTTAACAAAGATTTCTTTTGTGAGAGTTGTCAAAAAGGAAAACAAGTTAAAGCATCTTTTTCCTCTAAAAATATTGTAACTTCGTCTAGACCTCTAGAGTTGTTACATATAGATTTGTTTGGTCCAACTAGAACACTAAGTCTAGGCGGAAAGAAATATAGTCTTGTAATGGTTGATGACTTCATTAGATTTTGTTGGATATTTTTTTTATCATGTAAAGATGAATCTCTTAAGTTCTTTAAAGTTCTATCCAAAAATTTACAAAATGAAAAAGGTATTTCTATTAATGGAATTAGGAGTGATCATGGTGGAGAATTTGAAAATGAAAATTTTAAAATGTTTTGCGAAGAGAATGGAATTTTTCATAATTTCTCTACTCTTAGAACTCCTCAACAAAATGGAGTTATAGAAAGAAAGAACAGGACAATTCAAGAAATGGTAAGGACTATGCTATGTGAAATGAATCTTCCAAAGTGTTTCAGGGTAGAAGCTATTGGGCCCCAAAATTTTCTAATTTATGTTATTAAGCATGAATTGGTTTAATTGTGTGTTTATATCTTAGTTTGATTAAATTGGAAGTATTAGTGGATAATTGAGGTCTATTTGAGTTTAATGTGGTTTAAATAGGAATTCAAGGGTAAAAGAATATGAGGGCATTTTGGGAAGATTGCTTAAGTTGGATAGGTTAAAGCTTTACAAGGAGGGGTAAATTGGTCATTACTTTTCCCATTTAGAATTAAGAGGAAGAATTGGAAGGGAAAGGAAAGAAAAGAAGAGTAAAGGAGAAAAGAGAGGAAGAAGTTGCCATGGGTGAGGAAGAGGAGAAGAGAAAATAGGGTTTTCGTTCCTAAGGGATTTGGACAAGAATCGAAGCAATTCCTAGTAAGTGTAGCTTGTTTTAATCTTGTTTTGGTTAGATTAAACCCTAGAATAGATGTGAATGTGTTAGAATCGATGGTTTAGAGGTTTTCAGAAAAATAGGTGAAATTTCCTTGGGTTGGTGATCTTGATGATTTTGTGACTGGTTTTAAGCTTGGAATGAGTTAGAAATGGAGTATAAGACTTGAATCAAGGTTTAGATATGTTGCATTTGCATAAGGGAAGGATTGTGGATGAAAAATTGCTGAAAAATTGGGTTCGAAGACGAGTTCTAGACCCGCACATCGCGACGTGCTCATGAGCACACTGCAGCGTGCGAAGGCGCGCACGCCGCTTGCACATAAACGTGCACGTCGCGGCGTGCGAAGGAGTGCATGCCGCGACGTGCGAAAGGGGGTGCACTCCGCGGCGCATATAAATGTGCATGCCGCGACGTGTGAAGGGGGGTGTGCACATCGTGCCGCACACCCTTGTGCACGCCGCAGCGAGCACTAGCCGTTCGCCTTGGCGAGTGTAGCCTTCACCGCGGCGAGCGCCCAGTTTCCAGCAAAGATAAATTTTGGTATTTTGGGCATATCTTTTACGATTGAAGTCCAAATGAGGTGTTTTTGGATTCGTCGTAAACTAGAGATAAAGAGCTACAAGTTTTATGAAGAAGGGAAGTTTGGAATTTGCCTCTAAAGATCCGAGAATTGGGTTGGAAGTCGGATGTAGACTTTTAATGCTAGTACTTTTGATTTTCAAGCTATTTGAATATTTCTTTTGGATATTGTTTGAATGGAAACTTGGTTTGTTATAGGAAACCAAGCCGG
Organism: Erythroxylum foetidum; assembly: GCA_026546835.1. Classification (NCBI taxonomy): domain Eukaryota; kingdom Viridiplantae; phylum Streptophyta; class Magnoliopsida; order Malpighiales; family Erythroxylaceae; genus Erythroxylum; species Erythroxylum foetidum. Next base: position 15,558,313 of record JANZLF010000006.1, on the reverse strand, counting down.
CCCGATCCAATCGCAAGAGGAAGGACAACCGTGAGTTGGATTCTCGAGCGATATTAGGTGGGTAATGTAATTATAGTTATTGTGTGATTAGGCAAATTTTTTGCCTATGTGTGAATATATGTTATATGTTATGTATGTTTAAACATGATTTGTTAGAAGATTTGAATGATTTCGATTTCGTATACTTTGAAAGAAGCATGGGAATTGATAGAAGTAAATTTTGATTATGAGCATGTTATGCCTTGACTTGGGTCATGACATTTTGAATAAATGAAAAGCATGAAAGCATACCATTTGATAAAATGATTCTGAGCATGATTATATGCTTTTGTTTGGGAGAGAGTGGAACCATTTCGTTCATCACGTGCACGTTGACAAGAGCCTTCTCTCGGCTGCCTGCTTGTGGCCTATGAGATCCGAATGGACTCATTTTGTTCAGGGTGTAAATTTTGGTTTCTCCCTTTTGTTTTCATGGAACCCTCGAGCCATGTGATGTGCATAGCATATTTGATTTGTTTTCTATGAAGCATACTTGTGACATGTTTGTACGTTAATTGAATTATGCTGAATGCGCGAATTGCTTGGTTTATATGTGAGTGCTAGAATGGTTACATGTATATATACATATACATACATACGTCTGGATTTGTGCTAGTTACCGATGGCTATAATTATATTAGCCACTGAACTGTGTAGCTCAACCCATTACTTTCCCTCCTCAGGTGCAGATCAAGACGATCATTGACCCTTGCAAGGCATCGGAGACTCCAAGATAGTTAGGAGCTTTTGTTCTAAGTTAGTATTTTTGGTTAGCCCACCGAGCATGATATCATGGAGTATTTATCATGTATTCTGGATTTACACTTTATTCGGTATTATACTACGTTGAGAATGTTTGTTTGATATTTCCTTCGGATTGTTGTGGCTTGAATTCCCTTGGTATATGGGGTGTCTATTTCATAGATGGAATGCATGTGTATAATGCATATATGCGTATGTATGTTTGTATGTGTGAAAATTATATGGATGTTGGGATCGGGTCTGTACGGTTAGGAGCTCGTCGCTAGTGCAGCCCGAAGGGCTGCCTCGGGATTGGGAATCCGGGACCCGGGCCCAACATTTCAGGCTTTGTATTTTTAGCTATGTTAGGCTAAAATCTTCAAGATCTTCAAGCGTGATTTTTGGTGAGCAACGATTGCGCACAAATTGAAGAATTTTTTGGATTGAAGCTTGGGATTTCAACTATAAATAGAAGGCCTCTCTTTGAGGCAAAAAGACACCATTCCTTCCTCTCCTTCAATCACCAAAAATAGCACAACTCTCATCCTTTCTTCAGTTGTTTTCTGTATATTTGATGAGTTTTTTTAAAAACCTTTTGTTCCAGTCTTTGTACTTATATACATTCTCCACATATTAGTAAAATTGTTCATCCTTTGGCAGTAGACGTAAGTCACATTGACCGAAGTACGTAAATCTTTGTGTTCTGTCCTATTTATTTTGTCTACCTTTATTTTTTGTTACTATTTTTTGGGCTATTAAATTTCACCGATATTCGATACGAGGACATTTTCTTTAACAGTGTGAGTAGGAATTTCACGTTAGAAAGAGATGAAACTAATGAATAATACATAAGTGGAAAGGATCCATAAATTCAACGCCTTAATATTTTAGGTTGAAGTGTGATGTAGATCTCTCATAAAAGTAGGATCCTTGTATCTAATAGAACTAAATGTATATTTGATTTGAAAAATCGTTGATTAATACTTGGATTGTGGTTTAGTCTGATTCTGTTGGGGCTGGACGCCATTGCTTGGATCCATGATCTTGATGAGCTTCAACCGGGAGGGACCTGTAAAAACAATAAGGCACACCGGGGGTTGATCGCTGGCTTGCCCCTCCGACGCCTAAGTTAGCTCTTGGTTGTAGGTTTACGTGTTTGTGAACAAAGAGAATCAGGGTTATCAGAGTCGTACCTGCATCGTGTGGAGATAATGATCTTATATAGTAAATACCTGACGTGTTTCATTCAACGTCTCTGTCGTGTTTGACTCAACCACATGGGAATGGGTCGATCGGCCCACATGCCATCCTAGGGCTGGACCTGGGCCTATCATGACTGACCCGACCATAAGCCCCCTACTCCTCGAGTCTGATCAGGGAGAAGACTCGACGGAGTATGTAGGGTTCGTGCATGACAGCTCACGATAGGCCCGAACGGTCGGATTCGTGCGGCTGTCATGCATGTTAGTTCGTGATTGGGCCGATCGATCGGATTGGACGTCTAACTAGGGTGCTGAATTTAATCATTACGTATGACGCGTGTCCTCTGAAGGATTTCACAATTTGAAAAGGGAGCGTCCTTTTGTGTTGCTTTTAGGATCGTGCGTATCGTTTTAACCGCTACGTCGTTTCAGGTATCTGACAACTCTAATTCGCTAAGCTCAGATTTGGCCACATGTCCGACTTCAATTAGCGTGCCCGTTCAGTTGATTCTGTGATAACCGCTTGGAATCGAGAAGCTTCATTATAGTTTATGTGCATTTGGTTTTTCGACTTCTGCTCTCTCTACTCTTCATCTCTTTGCTTGCAGTCATCGGAATCTCCTTTTCACCGCTATTCCAAACTCCAA
>JANZLF010000006.1:15526565-15538851 GCA_026546835.1 Erythroxylum foetidum | reverse complement strand
CATTCCCAAATCAACATAGGATTTAGAAATTGAAAAACCTAAAAACTTTAATCATGAAATCTCTTAGAGAATCACTAAACCCATCTTATTCTTCATCTTTCTAACTCAAAACCTAAGTAAAAACCAAACATTAAATCAAGAGCTTACCTTAGATCCTTAGCTAATCAAGTGATTCCTTGTATCAAAATGAAGCTTAGACTCTCCTCTTCCCTTTTCCTTCTTGGACTTTCTTCAAAATCTTGCTCTTTCTCTTAGAAATCACAAATCCCTACAAGCTTTCTTCTTTCCTCCCTCTTTCTCCCTTTCACGACACACTCACTCTTTCTCCCTTATAATTTCGTTTCTTCCTCCTTTCATCCTACAACTTACTCCTTTATATACTCCTTCACAAACTTACTTAAGCCCAAAGGCCCCTAAGGCCCACTTCTTCCTTAAATTTCTTCTTCCTCTCTTCTTTCCTCTTAATCCTACTACATTACTTAGGCCCACTTGTCTTTCTTTTTCCTACTTCATTTAAGTCCACTTCATATCTTCTTTTCTTTTAATTTCATTTGGGCCCAAAGCCCAATTAACACATTAGTTACATCTAACTCATTTAAGTCCAACTAACATATCTAACTTCATTAATTCTTCATCTTACTAATTAATGATAATCTATCTTAATCAATCTAATCTAATCATGCTTAGTCTAATTCAGTGAAAATTTTGGGGCTAACAAAATGCATAGACTCTCAGTAGCATTTTCTACCTCTTATGCTTAAGTCTCCGTTAGGGATATGACTCCAGTATTCACTTTTGATTCATCATATATTCATTTCTTATTTGTTTCTTCATCTGCTTAACCTAATTCAGTGAAAATTCTTCTTCTTCAAAAGAAGACTTCTTGCTACAATCATATTGTTCATGTAACCTTTATCAATCCACTGTTATCATCATTACTGATCAGACATTCTTAATCACCTTCAAGAGATTAATTTCTATCATAACTTATATTCAGGACATCGTAATTTCATTTGATTCTGGACAATAATTCTCGTTTTATATCTGTCCTCGATCGTGGGGACTGTGCCACAATCGTGCCCTTATTCATTTCATCACCTATAGTAACATCATTAATAACCTCAATCTATCCTCTATTGATCACTATTTGCACTTGCATTTATTATTCCAATTCATCATAGAGTTTGAACTATGGGAACTATGACTAACAATATTCAATAAGTCTTAGATTGCTTCATATATTACCCCACACATATAATATCCATGTGCCCAATAATCTCACTTGTCATGATAATCCCATTATCAAATTGATCGCGGCTCTGTCGACTCGATCTTACGATCGATCCTTGGAAACCGGTCAAATATAATAAGTTCCAAGATTGCGGTATAGGTTGCAATCCTCGGGTCGTCTCACTTAATTGGAACCAAGCGAAAAAGGTCTAAGCTAGCCTAAATGTCAAAAATTGCAATCAAAGTTGATAAAATGGGGGTTTGGTATTTTGATCGAAACTGATAAAAGTGATTGAAATTGGAGAAAAAGTATAAAAGAATGTTTTGGATTTTTGATAGAATAAATGAACTTGAAATTTTCGGTAATGAGCAAATGATAATAAATCCTCTTGAAAATGGGCACAGGCTGTCACAGTTCAAAAATGAATTTTCGGGGATAGAATCCACTAAGTTTCGAAAGATCAACCCTAAAGGACTCTTTAGGTCCAAAGATTTAATTAATGAACTCCATTATTTAAATCTTTGTTAAAAGCCTTAGTGTGAAAAATGGACAAGTAAATGCAATAGGTCAATCGGATAAAAACACAACCATCTAAATCAAACACAACTAGGCAGATTAAAAGAGTAAATGCAATATCCGAATGACATATATGAGACTTCATATATTAAGCATCAAAAGTTCTACAAATCACTTTGTCCAAATCGCAATATAGTGTTCAGCACATGATTAAACTGTTGACCATGCTAATCTAACCAAACAAATGCAATCTCTAACTCAGAGTTTACACAAATACAACTAAACTTTAGACACTATATAATTACTCCCCTTTGAAGCTTCCAGTGAACTCAAGTCATTGCTACATCTTTAAGAGGGAATGTGATTCAGCTACGCATAGCTCCGGACTGTCTCTCGACTGTTGAAAATTGAGCGCCTCCCATGGTGATAGAAGATGCTGGCGGTGGAATAATGGTGATGATCGAAGCTGATGAGAAATGAAAAATAATGTGGAAGATGATCGCCTTCTCTCTGCCTCCAAGAGTCTCCGAAGTGTATTCGTCACTGTCCTCACGTGTGTCTGTCTCCTCTGACCTAAAAATAGCAAAGCTTTTATATAATGGACGCGGGTCGGGTCAGAGCAGTGAGACAAACTTTCCATTTAAGGTCAGATATCCGCTCGTACGTCGCAACGTATAAATAAAAATTCGTCGCGACGTGTAGAATTGCCTGCTCGTCGCGTCGTGCGAACTAACATAGGTCACGACGTGTGGAAATGATTCGCTCATCACGACATGCGGATTAATATTCGTCGCGACGTGCGGATAGACCTCATGACTGTTGACTCCTTTGCTCCTGCAATAAAATAATAACAATTTGCAGTATCAATTGTTCTCATGAAGATTATAGAAAAATTAATATCAGATCATGACAATTTATCGACAAATTGTGAATTAAAAAGAGCTCGGTATGAGGAACCAATTTAAGCACAAAAATCATCAATTAGGAGTCAACGAATGCATAAGCAGCTATGAAAATGCATCCAATTTATAATGTAAACTTGGCTCAATCACCACCTCAACCAAGTTTTTCTCCCATAAAATTTAGTTGCTCCATATTATTGTTTTCCATTAGGAAGTAATCAGTTGTAATAAGGCCTTCTCGACCACATAATTTGCATATAGGTTGTATTACTTCTAGTAGGTTGGAAGAAGTGATATTGGGATGTTTATTTTCTTAACCAATTTGCTACTTTATCATGTAATGCTTCCACTAAATCAATAACAATCACTCCCTTTTGATTTTAAAAAATTGGTTATTGTTTGCTCCTCTCTAATATCTATAAACAACAATTATTTGTTATATTCTCCAATAAATCATATATAACATCTACTATCTTCCTCATCAATCAACCTCGATTTGATGCATTAATGGTACCTCTTATGAGTGGATTGGTTTCATTGTAAAATGTTTGCAATAGGAACTCCTTGGGTAAGTTATAGTATGGGTGACACCTTTGCAACTGCTTAAATCTTACCCATGGTTTATACAATGATTCCCCTTCACTTTGTTAGAAATTTGTTATTTGTTTTATAATTTTTATGGTCTTTGTTAAGGGGAATTACTTATCCAAAAAGGCTTATACCAACTGATCCTATGTCATCACGATTTCTAGGTAAAGAGAATTCAGCCATACCTTGACTCGATCTTTAAATGTGAATGGAAGTAGCCTTAGCTTAATTACATCCTCTGATAATCCTTTACATCTACATGTTGCATATCTCCAAGAAATTTTCCAAATGAGTATTAGGATCCTTATTGGTCAGTCCATTAAATTGGAAATTGGTTTGAAACATGTTCAACAAGGATAGTTTAATCTCTAAACTATTTGTCTACACTAATAGTCTTATCATCCCTTGTGATCGCTTGTTGATTAACATTGACAACCCCCCCCCCTTCTTATGAAGTCTATGAGGGTTCTTGCCTGACCTCATTCACTACAAGAAATTTGTAAATTACCGATGGAAAAAATTTCATAGTAAATTAGCAATAGAAATTGCTTTTCGTAGGTAAAGTGTCGGGAAAAAAGGTAACTTGTGATGGAAAAAAATATGTCAGTAAAGGAGGAGACAAAACTTTGCCGACAGAAATTAGTAATAGATCAGGGAAAGTCATCGTAAATATATATGCCAATGATTCCTGATAAAAAATACCTATGAAATTTACTGCTAGAAATGAATTTCATCAGTAAATTCAACGACGTCAGGTTGTTCTTTTAATTGGAAGGAAAATGATGTCATGTATTCAACCACAAACAATGTCGTTTCCTTATTATGTTTAAGCTAAGGCATTAAACCTTTCTCCTTATCTATCGAAGGTGTCTGAAAATGTTGTGATTTTTTCCCTCTAACCTCGTCGTTATCGTCTTTTGTTATTCTTTGATTATACATTATCGTCTCTGTCTCTAATTATTCATCCATCATGATTAGTTATTCCTTATTTTCACTTGTTTTTTTATTTTTCTGCTTGTTATTGTTATGGAAACTTTTGTTTGGGTCAGTTTTGGTTGATGTCCTTTGTGATTTATGCATTTATTTAAGTTGTTAATGGTTCATTATAAGTATGAATGTGTTCTTATTAATAGCAAATTCCAGATACTAGTGGCTTTGTTAATAGTTAGGGAAGAATTTGTTATGCCTATAAAGTGTTCGATGAAAGGCTTAAAGGGATAAATTTGTTTTGTTTTAATATGGTAAGTTAAATGGATTCAGATACAGTGTGGATAAGATTTAGATACAATGTTTATACTTTATAACAAAAACCAATGCAATAACACTTAAAATTGTTGGTTTAGTGAAAATATATAATTAAACTATCATATGTTTTCCTTAATCTTAATCGTTAACAATAACAAAAGGTCAAAACATATATTAGGGGAAAAAAGTTGTAATGATGATGGTGAATTAAGTATAAGTTGATTAGTTTTAGAACTAAAAGAAATTAAATGAGACAAATCATTGATGGCATGGCATTGGTAGGGATAGATACGAATTTGGCATGTCTTTTGCACCTTTAGAATTAGTTTATATTGTACACTAATTATAGTCTTACCTAAAGGCTAGGGATTGAAAATAAAAATGCAATACCTGCAATAGATATTAGGTCTTAAAATCAAATTGAAATGCCAAAGTTACACCTTAGGGCTTAAAAATAAAATAAATAGAAATGGAATGCCTAGAATGAATATTAGCTATTTATTGGCAAATTGCTTTATTTGACTGATGCTCACACATGTTGTCCATCAATTAAGTCAATATATCGATAAGCCAAGTATAGTTCATTTGTAGGTTGCTTATACGATATTAAGATATGTTAAGGATAATAAAGATGAAAGCCTTATCTTTCCTAAAAAAATTCTTCTATGATTGTAAAGTTCTTATGACTTAGAATGTGGTGATTGTTCAATCACTAAGGTGGAATTGGTTGCGATTGAGTTATCTAATTTTGAAATCATTTGGTAGGATAGGTTGGTTTCAATTTTGAGGGGAAATGGTTAGAGACTTGTAAAAACTTAAGCGACATAAAGGATCTAAGGATGTGTAAAGTAAAGATTAAATTTTATGTAAGATTAATACAGATACTACCGTAATGATTATAATATCTTACTACAGTCACTTTTTAAATAACAATTTTGAAAAAATGAGCAATGTTGATAGATTTTGGATGTATAAAAGATTAACAATCGATGGTTCCATTAATCCTGAGTTTGTTAACAGAGTTGAAGCTTTTATTCACTGTACATGTTCTCAACCTGAATATATTGATGGTCCAAAGAACATATGTCTATGTAAAAGTGCAAACATATTCGTTTTCTTCCTATTGATGAGATAAATCTCCATTTGTAAAGAAAAGGGTTTGTTCCAAATTATTTTGAGTGGACACGACATGGGTAGCCATTAATTTGTAGCACTTCAAAGGGTAATGAAGTAAACTTATCAATAAATATAGATGGGTTTGAAGGGAGAACTGGATTTATAACAAATAATGTTGGTTCAACTAAAAGTCCTTACATCAAAATGGTTTATGAATAAATATAGATGGGTTTGAAGGGAGAACTGGATTTATAACAGATAATATTGGTGCAACTAAAAGTCCTTACATCAAAATGGTTTATGATGCAGCTGATTATACCTTTCAGGCAAAAATAGAAAATCTTAAAGACAAACCAAACCTATACGAAAAAAGTTCTTTGACTTACTAAAATCAACTGACCAAGAATTATAGCCAGATTGTTAGACGATGACTTAATTATCTTCAGTTGCTCAAATATTGAACATAAAGTTTGAAGGGCAATTTTTTAATCAAAGTTTTGATGAAATTCTTGCTTGGTATAATGAACCATTGCCTCCTGATCATACAATGGTTGATAATTTTTACAAAATGGAGAAACTTATTAAAGGTCTTGGTTTTCTAGTTGAAAAAATTGATTGTTGCAAATTAGGATGTATGTTTTTACCATAGGAACCATATCTTCTAGGTTTAGGATATGAACCATATATATATACATGGAATTTTTTTTAGCTTTAGATATAGAAGATAATACAAGAGCATTGAAGTTTCTATGCCTAAAATTGGAGTCTATATGCTCATATGATGACATAGATAATGGCTCAACAATATGCACATCATTTTTGTTACAAAAAATTTTCTTATCATTACATGATGTACTTCTATAAGTTTAATCAACTACATGCTTACCATTTAAGATTTTTTGGGACACAAAATGCATTATAGTTTTTCAGTTACTAAATTAGAATTATAAAATGATGCTTTAAGGATATTTCTCCTTATTCTTATGCAATAAACATGCTCATTTTCATTGCCAGCAACCACACTCTTAGATTATATAAGGTCATACACATAACATTTCAATTGCTCATCTCAATCAATATGAATCAAAGAGTTTTTGGGCTTCTTTATAATTGGAAGATATTTTCTTCATTTTTATTCTTATAGCCTCTTGGCACTCATCTAACTCGTCATATGAAAGATTAATATCATAATTATTATTCTCATCACAAGAGATTTACTATTGGGATAGCTTATTATTATTAGATATAAAGCAAAACTTTGCATAATATGTTTGGCTTCGTGATTTTAAGAAATAATAGTGTCATCTTATTAAGCCTTTAATTACTTTCTTCTTCTTATTTAATTATTTTTCTCTCTTAATCTTTCATAATTTCTTAAATTTCTTTGTGATTATATTTATATCATCCTCATCACTCGCACTTATATAGGTCTTATATATAATTTTCCTCCCCCTTAGAGACTTTAAAAATCACACCTCTTCTTGTTGAAGTAAGCTTCTTTTCATGTAATTCATTCATCTACACCTTATAAGTTAGTGATTAGATTAGATTTTCCAATAGTATGGTCCTTAATTTTTATATTTTTGCTTATTGTCTTTCTTGCAGATCGTGTTCTGTGTTGAAGAGCATTGATAATTGTCCAACCTCAATTATCTTCTTTATAGTTTGTGATTATTCATTTATTACGGTAAGTCGTTCAACTAAGTAATGTGTACAATGTGATCGATTTTGTGTTGTTCTTTGCAATTTAACCTATAATAATGATTGATGAGATTTTAGGTTGGGGTTTATTAGTCTAAGTATTTATGTTTGGGCATCGTTTAAATTGAAACTTAAAAACTTGAACTTGTCGGTGATCAATTCAAACTTAGTATTAACATAAGAAATTCACGTAATTGATAAGACAATTCTTTGCATAATAAGCCCATAGAATGGTTTATAGACTAGAAACTAGTGATGTGACTCCCATGAGACTTATCGGTGAAAAATTCCATAATTCTATGAGTCAGAGTGAGAACTTGCTTTATCGATTCATCTGGTCTAATAATGTCACGTACCACAGTGTTTTTTTAATTTCCACTTATTTTTATTGTAAACCAATTTCCACTCTTTTTATTTTATTATAAAGTTAGAAAAATAATATATAGGTATTTTTTTACTTCTTAATGTCACTTCTTCCAAGATATTGGTTGGCAAATTGCTTTATTTGATTGATACTCACATATGTTGTCCATCAATTAAGTCAATATATTGATAAGCCAAGTATAGTTCATTTGTAGGTTGTTTGTACGGTATTAAGATATATTAAGGATAATAAAGATGAAAGCCTTATCTTTATCTTTCCTAAAAACTGCTTCTATGATTCTAAGGTTATTATGACTTAGAATGTGGTGATTGTCCAATCACTATAGGGGAATTGGTTATGATTGTGTTATCTAATTTTGAAATCATATGGTAGGATAGGTTGGTTTCAATTTTGAGGGGAAATGATCAGAGACTTGTAAAAACTTAGGGGACATGAAGGATCTAATGATGTGTAAAGTAAAGATTAAATGTTCTGTAAGATTAATATGGATACTACCGTAACGATTATTACATCTTACTACAGTCACTTTTTTAAATAACAGTTTTATAGAAATGAGTCATGTTGATAGATCTTGGATATATAGATGATTAACACTTGATGATTCCATTAATCCTGGGTTTATTGAGAGAGTTGAAGCTTTTATTCACTATGCATGTTCTCAACCTATATATATGGATGGTCCAAAGATCATATGTCTATGTAAAAAGCGTAAACATATTCATTTTCTTCCTATTGATGAAGTGAATCTCCATTTGTTAAGAAAAGGTCCAAATTATTTTAAGCAGACACGACATGGGGAGCCATTAATTTGTAGCACTTCAAAGGGTAATGACATAAACTCGTCAATAAATATAGATAGGTTTGAAGGGGGAACTGGATTTATAACAAAAAAAATATGAGTGCAACTTAAAATCCTTATGTCTAAATGGTTTATGATGCAGCCGATTATACCTTGCATGCAAATGTAGAAAATCTTGGAAAAGAACCAAACCTACACACACAAAAATTCTTTGACTTACTAAAATCAACTAACCAAGAATTATGACCAAATTGTGAGACGATGACTCAGTTATCTTCAATTGATCGAATATTGAGCATAAAGTCTTAAGGGTATTTTTTTATCAAAGTTTTCATAAGATTTTTGTTTGATAAAATGAATAATTGCCTCCTAATCATACAATGGTTACTAATTTTTATAATATGAAGAAACTTATTAAGGATTTTAGTTTGCCCGTTAAAAAAATTGATTATTGCAAATTGGGATGTATGTTTTACCATAGGAACCATGTCTTCTAGGTTTAAGTTATGAACTATACATATATACATAGAATTTCTTTTTACCTTTGGATATAGAAGATGATACAAGAGCATTGAAGTTTCTATGCCTATAATTGGAGTCTATATGCTCATATGATGACATAGGCAATGGCTCAATAATATGCACATCATTTTTGTTACAAAAAATTTTCTTATCATTAGAGATGTACTTCTATAGGTGTAATCAATTATATGCTTAACATTTAAGGTTTTTTGGGACACAAAATGCATTATAGTTTTTCAGTTACTAAATTAAAATTATAAAATGATGTTTTAAGTATATTTCTCCTCATTCTCATACAATAAACATGCCCATTTTCATTGCCAGCAACCACACTCTCAGACTATATAAGGTCATACAAATAACATTTCAATTGCTCATCTCAATCAATATGAATCAAAGAGTTTTTGAGCTTCTTTATAATTGGAAAATATTTTATTATTTTTATTCTTATAGCCTCTAGGCACTCAACTAACTCATCATATGAAAGACTAATATCATAATTATTATTCTCATCACAAGAGATTTACCAATGGGGTAGCTTATAATTATTGGATATAAAGTACAAACTTTGCATAATATTATTTGTTTCATGACTTTAAGAAATAATAGTGTCATCTTATTAAGCCTTTAACTACTTTCGTCTTCTTATTTAATTATTTTTCTCTTAATCTTTCATAATTTCTTAAATTTCTTTGTGATTATATTTATATCATCATCATCACTCTCACTTATATAGGTCTTATATATAATTTCCTCCTCTTTAGAGACTTTAAAAATCACGCCTCTTCTTGTTGATGTAAGCTTCTTTTCATGAAATTCATTCATCTACATCTTATAGGTTAGTGATTAGAATAGATTTTCCAATGATATGGTCCTCAATTTTTATATTTTGTTTATTGTATTTCTTATAGGTCGTGTTCTATGTTGAGGAGCGTTCAGAGGCTGATGAAGTGCACAACTTAACTTCATAATGAGATGGATGAGTTAAAGGGGAGGGACAGGACCTCATCGCAACAGTCAAAACATCCACCTTTGTGATATCCCATTATCTGCGGGGAGGCTAGAATAATAAATATGAGTGAACAATAGGAGATAAAAAATGCATTCTCATGCTCATGCATAATATGTCATACTCATACATGTGAATAGTGAATTTTTGCACATGAAAATAATTGTAATGCATTCATGAATAATTCTGGGTATAATTGGACTGAGTTGTGATTTTGAGAATTGTGAATTATATGTGTTAACAATTGAGTTAGAGTGTATAAGTAGTGAATTATAATTTTTGACAAAATTTGGGAATTTTTTAGAATTTAAGGGTATTTTTGGACTAGTAAAAATGTCAAGTGGCAAAAAAATTGATGAATAGTAGTAGAAATAAGGGTTAAATGGCAATGAAAATTTTATGAATGACGTAGGAATTTATTAACAAGTGCCATTGAAAATTGAGAGACAATTGGAGTAGAAATTGAAATTGATTAGACTAGTTAAATAAGAGAACTAGTTTAAATCCATGGGAATTTGTATAACTTGTCACTTGCCAAACCATGTATTAAGTCATTACCTTTTTAATTTTAAAGACCTTCCTTATTGCCTCCCACGATGCTATCATGTATTTGAAAGACAAATAAAAATGTCTTGTATTTTTGCTTACTTCTTCTTCATTTTCGTGGCTCTCTCCTTCTTCTTCTCCTTCTCCATGACTTTTGTTGCCAATCTTCATTCAAATTGAACCTAGCTCTCTCTTATCTTTCACTTGCCACTTCCTCCATAATGTCTTCTTCTTTTCCATAAGAAAAACCTAGCCTACCCACCTTCAAGATGAAGATCGTAGGATGCTTGGGAGCTAGAGCTAAGTGTTATTTTGAAGATTTGGAAGCTAAACCAAGTTATGCATTAAATGTTATGGGTATTGTTAAATGAAACTAGAATGATGAGAAATGTGGGATTGACGACTTGATTTTGTGAGTTGAATGTGTGTGACATGGATGGTGAAAAATCTATATGAATGTCAAGTTTTTGTAATTGTGAATGATCATTTATTACCCATGATTTGTTATAGATATATTTTGGAAGTTGGATGATCCATAAAATGGTGTTAGGATGAGTGTAGAAAATAAACTATGAATGGGTTAATGAATATATTCTGTTTTTGGTTAATGATCAAATATAGATCATGAATTGATTTGTGAATGTTTTGTATTTGGAATGGCACGTAGAATGAGGAATGATGAGGTAGAAATGGTGATCTTGGTATGAGTTACGTTAGGGTAAGATTTGGAAAAAAAAATTGATAGTTGAGCTAGAAGATGTTGCAACAACAATGCCTATGAGTATGCTTCTGTGTTTTAGCCATAACTTGCTCAGTAGTTGTTCAATTGAGATGATTCTTTATTTGAATTAAACTAGCAAGATAGGTCTACATTTTGTATGAAGACATCGATTTCAAATTCTATCTTTAAAAGTTTCCAATTTTGACTTGAAGTTCAGTACTGGGTGTAAGAAAAAATGCAGAAAATTGATGATGAATGTATATATATGTGTATGTTTTGTTATTAGTGCTTATGATCAATCATGGGATATAATTTGGTTATGATGTTGTTGAGTTGAAAGGGAGTTAGAATAATGGATAAATGATGAGTATTGAACTAGAAAAGATAGATTAAGCATGAGGAATTTAATATTGTAAGTAAAGAGTTAAAAATATTTTTATCTAAAATTTCCATGAGTTTTATGTACTGATATAGAGAGTTTTTGACAAAGTTGTCTTTATGGAAGATGTAGAGCTTTCTTTTAGCTTTCCATTGATATAAAGTATGGAATTTTTGGACATTGGAGAAGAGAGATATGACGTTTATAATTTTGTAATGCTGTATAGGAGAAACATTTGGGACAACTACGCCATTCTGAAATTTTGACCCTTATAGAGAAAAAAATTATTTTTGAGGTCTTCATAGAAGTTGTAGGCCTAGAAGTTCTCTTTCAAATGGTCTTTGAACGACCTTAATCTGAAATGTTTAATAAAAGTTATGCTCATTTTACCAAATAGGTTCGAAGAAGAAGAGAAAAGAGAGGAGGAGGCAAGTCGTGATCAAGAGGATCGCGACATTGCTGAAGAATCGCAATCCTTCAACAAAGTCACGATCGCGACGATCGTGACATTGCCGAAGGATTGCAATCCTTCGGCAAAGTTGCGATCGCGACGATCTTGACATTGTCGAAGGATCGCAATCCTTCGGCAAAGTTGCGATCGCGACCTGCAGGTCCTCTTCCTGCCG
>JANZLF010000006.1:15511374-15522677 GCA_026546835.1 Erythroxylum foetidum | reverse complement strand
ACTATTTTTATCTTATCTGAAAGAAAGTCATTTCATCTTAGTTCTTCTCCCAACCGATGATTATTTTATTACATTTTTATATTATTTTTTATTTAACTGTCATGTTAAATTTTGCCCTGCGTATAAATTCACTGAGCACTTTCACTGCGTACTTGCGCAGTGTTACCCTGCTAGTATGCAATAAAGAGGAAATAAGCAGTAGATGAAAACAAAGTATTCTTATACTTAACATAGATAGACCGAAGAGACAAAAATATGTGAAAATGTTGTAGAACCAAACAACTTAAAATGGAAGCAAAGAAAAGAGGGAGATTAAGTAATTACCAATACCACAAAAGAGACGAGAAAGCTAAGTTGTATAGAGGGAGATGATAAAGAGGGACGTTGGGAATAGTGAAGAGGGATCTGAGAAGGACGATGTAGAGGGATAAAAAAGGGGTTTTGTTAGCTGTTGGCAATAGTGAAGAGAGAAACTAGCAAGGGTAAAGAGTGATGCATGAAGAGGGATGTGAGAAGGGCGATGAAGAGATTTAAAATTGGTGGCTTTGTTAGGAAAATTTAGGGACGGCAAAATCTGCGATGAAGAGATTTAAAATTGGTGGTTTCCTTAGGAAAATTTAGGGATGGCAAAATAGGCTAGGCCCAATAAGGCTCGTGGCCTGACTATTTTTTAAAAAACGATGTTGTTTTTATTTTTTCTTAAAAATATATATATGACGAGCTGAGCTACAGGTTAACTCATGCTTGCCCGTTGGGTCGTGAGCCACACGAGTTAGGGGTCGGGCTGGTTGGGCCATCAGTAGCCCGGGTCTGGCCCACCCATTGAAGAAAATAAAAAATTTTAAAGTTAAGTATGGGATAAAATTAAGAGTTTTTGTTAATTTGAAGTTTAATTAGGGTTTAGTTAATTTTATTTGAGATGAACTAATATCAATAAGATAAATTATTCAGTTATGAGTATTTCTAAAAAAGAGTCAGGTCACAACCTATATGTACTACAAACCTAAAAAAGTATTAAAAATAATATAATTATGCAAAGATCAGATCACCAAAGAATAGGCTTTATAAAAGTTTTTTGATCATTTAAAAAAAAATAAAGCTATGCGACGCATATATGCTAGTGTGTCCAAAAGTAATATAATTTTGTGAAATGATAGAAGACTGATGTAATTACTATAGGATTCAATTTGAATTTTTTTTATAACACGTAAAATGCTAAAATTTAACTTGTTTAAACAAAAATATTGAAGTTAAATTAACTTTTTTAGCCCCGAAAAAAAGGTGTAAGATTGGAATTCGTTTATTAGCAAAATGGCAAAGTCGGAAATTGCATCTAAAGCAGAGCATGTGCAGAATTTATTCCTGTTTCTCTGCGTTTTTGTTGTAATTGGATGGGCCTGAGAGGAAAAGCGATGCACTAAGAAAGAAAGGAAAGAATGCACAAGTCTAGACTACAAGAGCTGTGCCAAAGGCGAAGGTGGGAACTGCCGGTGTACCAGTTCCGTAAAGAAGGCTCAGACCATGCCCCTCGCTTCCAAGCTACGGTCCTCGTCCAAGATTGCTCCTTCTCTACGCATTCTTTCTTCAACTCCTCAAAGGAAGCCCAAAACGACGCCGCCAAGGTCGCTATCGATTACCTCTCCGGCTCCCAACGTCCCTCCCTAAGTTATCCTCCTCCCTCAACTTCTACCTCAACTCCTGGTAAAATATTCCTTCCTTTTCTTTTCGCTTTATAGCCTGGTTTGGACCTTAATCAACTTTTCTCCTTGGAGTTCTCTTGGAAAGCTGATTGGTTATTTCTAATAATGTTATTTGTGATTTTGTTGTTTCTAAGTTCAAATTTAACGTCGGATTCTTGGTTTTCTTACAATAAATATCATGCAGATCGTGTGAATGAAAGCATCGGAGAGATTAGTGATGATCATGGAGCACAATTGTTGATACCAAGGGAAAATGATGAAAGTAAACGTGCAAGGGTGCGTAAATATTTTACTTGATTGTTCCTTTTCCTTCATCTTGTCGTTGATTAACCATAGTTTTTACAATTATAAGTACCTTCTAGAAAGGTGATAATTGACGGTGAAGTGACCAACTTCTTAAAATCTTCTTGTTTCAGACTTGCAGTAAGGTTCGTTTGTTTCTCTGCAGCTATATTTGTTGTTTGATTACCCATTATATATAACCTTTTAGGTTGATTCAGCTTTCAAAAACCTTTTGCAAGAACTGGCTCATAGGAAAGGTTACCAGTTACCAACTTATGTTACAGTGGTGAACGGTGAAGTTCATCTGCCGACCTTTCTTTCGACTGTGAAGGTAGGAGGACAGTGTTTTACAGGACAAGAAGCAAAAACTAAGAAGCAAGCTGAATTAAGTGCAGCAAAAGTTGCTTATACAACCCTTCAGCAGCGTATGTATATACAAAGATCTCCTATGGAGTTATGCAGACTATTTCATGCTTGAGAATCCAGTTGATATAAACGTTCTTTATGATGCTTATTCTAATAGATTAACAACGGATTTGAAGTTTTAAGTTTCAATATTACACTGATAAAATTGTTTGTTGTCATTGCAACTAATCCGATGTTATATTGTAATGCATGTCTGCATGGTTAAATGAGGTGGGTGTTGAAACCATATACTTTAATTGTTGCCCATGTGCTAAAGGAAATTAATTACTTTTTATTGGATCATTTTCATTGTTGTAGGTCCTTCAAGCATTGAAATGAACAGTAGTCCCACAACAGATGGGGAATTGCAAGAGGCAAATCGTAATCCTTCAAGGAATCAAATTGTTGTCAATGATGATAGCTCTAGAGGTAAGGAAATTTTAATTGCTACTTGATCTTTTCTCTGGATACTCTTAAATTA
The DNA here is from genome assembly GCA_026546835.1 of Erythroxylum foetidum. Classification (NCBI taxonomy): domain Eukaryota; kingdom Viridiplantae; phylum Streptophyta; class Magnoliopsida; order Malpighiales; family Erythroxylaceae; genus Erythroxylum; species Erythroxylum foetidum. Next base: position 15,519,809 of record JANZLF010000006.1, on the reverse strand, counting down.
CATTTATTGTTGCATTGTATATTTGCTGTCAGTAATCATCCAAACTAGGTGTCGATGCAATAGCTTTTTTCCTAGATCCAAAGCAGTAGTTTACTTTGGAAGGAGAAAATTAATGTTCTTAAGTTCTTTTAGCCAAGAAATAATTGTCCTTCTTACTTCTGTAACCATTTTTGTAATCATCTGATATATTGTTTGATCAGTATTTTGTATTAGCTTGACAATTATGAAGTCCACGTTTTTCTAATAAATTTGATGGAAAGAGCCTTTTTTTCTTGGGAAGATGAAGTTTACATATCCTTTTTTCATAGAACTAGATGTTCATGATTATCTATAGATATTGGTGTAATTCTTATGCCATATTCTTTGATCAGATTTCATTGTTGGTGTTGAAGTAAGGAACTTTATTTCACTTTGGCTTTGATTGTCTTCTTTAGGAGTATCCATCATAATATGTGTTGTGGACAATTTTATAGGACAGACTTGTAAAAGGAAGCAGAAGGGTTAAGCGTTGGTTTCTAATTCTACTAAGATTCTGATTTATCCAGGGTTGTTTGTTATTAACGTTTATTATGCTTTCCTTTTATTTTCTTAGTTTCCTTATAGAATAGGAATTCTATTTTTAATGTAATAAGTTAGCCTATTTATAAGGCTATAGGAGAAATAAAATGGCAGCCAGAAAGTTATCAAAGAAATTATAAGATCGGATTCTCTCTTTAACGTGGTCCAAGGTTTCAGCTCCCTTTGACGAGTTGATTCATCAAAATAGGTCGTTCAAGGAATACGGATTCAAGGAAGGGAAAAGGGAAGTCCTAATTGATTGAGTTTGATTTTACAGTTAATCGCCCGGTGACTCGATCTTGTGCTAGGAGACATAACAATATGTTTGTACAACTTGCTTATAAACTAGTTTTCTTTTTCTCTAAGATTTTAGTCATTCTTGTTCCTCACCTATTAATAGGGATGGCAATGGGTCATGGGCAGGTCTCGCTAATTTGTAAAATAATTTTTTTAAAGATTAAATATATACAATAACGTCTTTTTTTAAATTACCCAGGCCCAAGCCTATCCAAGGCCTAACTTTTCTAAGTAAAACGATGCCATTTTGTTTAAAAAAGTTGAGACCTGTCTGGGTCTGATTTGGCCCATTTGCTAGCCCATTGAAAACAACTGAATTTATGCCCATGGGCCAACTCATTCTCATCCCTACCTATTAAAGGTAATTTGCCGGAAATATCATGCTACTGTACACTCTTCACTAAACTGCGTTTTACAGCCCTGACCAAAAGCTCTTGCTACAAATTTCTCTCATTTGAATCTTTTTTTTTCCCCCCTTCTCTTACCCATCCAATGCTGCCTAGAAATTCATTACGTCAGTGTTGAACCACTTTTTCTTCCCAGAGTGAGTATGAGTTCCCCTTGTTTTCTATAGAAAATCTAGAAATCTTTGAGTCCATTATGCACATATCGAACAAAAGCAGCAGGTTTATTCAGCCTAGAGTAAAGAATAATTGCTTGAATTCATACAATACTCACATTGGTATTTAATTGCTAAAACTGAAAAATGGAAAGGAAGAATGCAAGCATAAATTCTAAATTCCTTTTTCTGTTTGTCTTGCAATTTTGTTGGCATATAGAATTGAGACATACGTACAAAAATCAATTGCAAATCTACGCTGCAAAGAGAAATCTTGATCTGCCTTTATACTCTTGGGAGCGTATGGGTCCTCCTCATGCTTGCAGCTTTAAGTGTAAAGTTGTAGTTGATGGGAAAACTTATGAGAGTCAGGAATTTTATCCCACATTAGCCAAAGCTGAACATGCAGCTGCCAAAGTTGCTTTGATGTCTTTGTCCCCAGACAACGTTGAAGAGGTCAGTTTTGTATTAACCATTGTTGGTGTTAGCATTTCCTTTTTGAAATTTATGAATATTTTGATTTTCTCATGCGCTTACTTTCTTTGTTTTCTCTATATTTTCCGACTCAGGATGAATCTATTTACAAGAATCTCTTACAAGATTTGGTTCAAAAATATCGATATCCTCTGCCAATCTATAACACGATGAAATCTGGTGAGCTTCATTCACCAGTTTTCTTCTCAACCGTAGAAGTAAAAGGACAGATTTTTAGAGGGCTTGAAGCAAGAACCAAAAAGCAAGCCGAGATGAGTGCAGCAAAAATAGCTTACACATCTCTAAAACAGTGTATGTATAAAAAGACATCTCTATGCATTCTTTCTCACAGATACATAGATATATGCAATATCTTCTAAGCTATTCTCTTTAGATTGTCTTTCAATATGTCTCCTATCTTTTGGCTTGAGATAAGATCTTTTCTTCCATTTGCTTTATTAACTTCCAATCTACCATGTAAATTTAACTATTGCCAACTTTCGTGGACTCAATCATTCTAGTAGTTGTCAGTGATTTCATTTTGATTTCTTTTCTATTATTTTTTAATTTACAAGCTCTTGATCCTTGGATTTCATTTTGGGATGGCACTGATTGGAGAAAGTAAAGAAGGAAGGGAGGACATTTTCTATGAATTTTTTTGGAAAGAAATTATTAGAGCTCCCTTGTTGGTGGCCAAGCACAAATTCCTATGTGGCTGAAGAGGAGAGAATTTTCTATTCTATGCCTTAATAAAGATTCATTTGCTTATTGAACTTTTGCATCTTTTATTCATTTGCTTATTGAACTTTTGCATCTTTTATCATATTTTTCAATGTGAAATTTCTTCTTAATGCAGTTGCTATGCAATGGTTTGATATCAATGGATCATGTGTTATGTTTTCTAAATGAAATTGAGTCAAGTTTTCTGATGGTTTTTCTTCCGATCCACCACTACCATGCTTTGATGAAGCATTTGAATGTTTATATTAATCAGAAAAATGGAAGTTGAACTCAGATAGCGAAAGGGTTTGAAATTCATTATATTAAGCATACAATGGGCAGATTATGTTGCAAATTAACATAAAAATAGCATCTAAGTTTACACACCTTGTAACAATAAATTTATCCTGAAAAATGGAGGGGAAATGGACTGGAAAAGCAGTATGTTACCTTTGAAGATGATGGGTCGTTCTTGAAATTCATAAGGCACTGCAATACAAACATCTTTTGTTGTCAATTAAATGTTGTGTTTTCTTGCAGGTGAAAAGTCAAATAAAAGCCCTAAGATGCTCCCTTCTACTGTCCAACAAGAAGCAACTCTTCAGATTGCAACTTCGCTGTGTCATCCGGAACTTGTCAGTTATCTTGACCGAAATTTCCAACTTCAATTGCCCGAGGCAAATGAAAGAGGTGAATTTTGTAAACGCTTTTAACACTTAGATTCCTATTTTGATGTTTAATGGAAGACTGGGGTCTTTATCTGCACGTCAGAAAGCTGTTTTTGGGACGGAGCAAAGCTTCAATCTAATGTAACTGAAATTATCTATCTAGGTATCTGAAATGGGGAGTGTTGCTCTCATAAGGTGACCGTAAATGATTCTTACAATCTCATTACTCCTTTATATAAAGCATGAATAACCTTTTGACGAATTTTCAGTTGTTAGTGAAATCATTAACTCGGTCAATTCCTCTAGAATAGCTAAATTCTTTTGGTGCATAAAACAAGTTGATAGTGAAAACCACTAGCTTAATTACAAGTTAAAATGAGAATGATTGGCATGACGCAGTTATCAATAAATGTTGGGATAGAATTTTCTATCATCATATCATGGAGCAACTACAGCTCATATTTCATATGGTTTCTGGCACAATCTGAGAATACTTTCCCTTTGAACCTTTGGCAGTAAGTAATGGAATTGGCAACAATGGTGAACTCATGGCATCTTCTGGGATGGAATTAAACTCAACTACCACTCGGGCTTCAACATCATCTGCCTCGTCAATTCATTTACTTGGACAGCACTTGTCTTTATCATCCTTTCCGTGTGAGGTGGACTCTGCTGTAGTAAAACCTTCAAATGCGGAGGGTGTTGTCGTAACAAACAATTCACACCTCCCAAAGGTTGTTGTTCATCCACAGAGGATGCAGATGTTATATCCTCCTGACATCACCGTCTCGCCTACAGGCAATGAGGAGTGGGCTGCCGTGAATATCCCTCCACAGTTGAATTTAAATCAGTAAAATCTTAGCGCCGGTAAAATTTCGTTGTACCTTTCTACCAACAATATGTAGTTCTGTTCCATCTTGGTAGTACAAGTTAAAAGTTCCCGGTATGTACTTTATCTTAATCTACTATTCGGACAGTTTGACCTACTTACTGATTGTAAACAGGATTGCCAGTACTCGTAGTTAAATGTACTTTTCGGACAGCTAGACCTATTAAATTATATATGGTCTTTGTGTTTTAAATTGAAGTACCATATTTTTTAACTTTTTAAGAATCATTTCCCCGTGTGAGTTTAGTTTGTTGTCCATGGATCCTAAGTAAATACACTACAATCTGATAGCAAACAATCCAGACAAACAGAGAAAGACGTTTAATATTGGACTAATTGCGGGATACCATAGAAAGACGTGATTGGTCGTGTTAGAGATGATGGTAGACGAAAGAAAGCAGTGAGACCACAGAACTTGAACAAATGAAGAAATGAAAGAACAAATGGGCACTTTGCAAATAATTCAAAATGAATGATACAATAGCACAAATAAGACCACCATTATCCTTAACTACTGGCTGAATCACTATAACCAGCTGTCCTCTAAAAGAATAATTGATCATTCCAGACCAACGCGCAAGTAATAACAAAAACAAATAGGAACTGCCAGCAATTACTCTGCTTATGCATACCATCAATCTGTTATTTAATTCCAGGTCCTCAATTTCATGTAACTTTGAAATTGGAGTGGACTGCAATGTGCAACGATGGTTACGAATATGCGAATTTCTTCTCAACAAGTCTTTTTACCTTAGACACTGCCAAATGCTATAAAACCGGCTTCTATCATAATTTCACTTTGAGATACAAAATTTAACGTTGGCAGAAAGCAAGCTTATCTTCACATGAGAACTCCTTCCACATTCTTGAGGGCTTTCTTTACAACCTTGAATTGTTTACAATTATCCTTGACAACATACTCCTTGATGAAGAATTCAATGCCATCTCGAAGATTTTCTAGCTCGGGGGTTACGGCTATACGCGTAAACATGTTCCAGACAATATTATCAGGATACTCAAAAATGCCTTCAAATAGCATCCGGAAATGCATAATCTTTTTAGGGCTTAACTGGCTGACATCACTTAATTCTACTGATTTCAGAACAGCAAGGGAGAGTGTGAAGGAGCCAACCATCTCCACAACAAATTTCGCTAGATGCATTGATCTTAAAAGCTGCATGGACTCAAGCTCCTTAAATTGGTCCCAGATGCAATACTGCCAATATCAAATTCAAAACGGTTTTGTTTAATCAATTAAAGACATGTCCATCATTGAACAAAAAGTTCAAAAAGTAAAACTTGTGTGCCAGTAACAATTTCCAACTAACTACTTAGGCCAAACAATATTATGGGTTCCCAACATTTACAAGTCTTACGACATTTTACCTGTAAAGTTAGTTTGTGGTTTTTATCATGCTCACACAATTTGGACGCAAGAATTGTGTAGTACTTGTTAAACACCTTCTCTTGCAAGCAGCACTCCAGAAGAACTCGAATAATCTCCCTCTCCTATAGACCCAAACAGATATAAAGATTGTTATTTGAGCCGAACAAAAAAGATGTGGAATAGGGTAAACTGAACGGATTCAAGAGATGCATACCTGCTTTCCGGGCAAATCCAACCTCAGAAGCTTCTCAAATGCATCTACATAGTCCTCTCCACTCATTATTACGCAAAAGATTGCTCTTCTGGCATCTGTATTCATCCTCTGTGAAGCAGCAAGCTCCAGCATCTTCTGTGCTTCTAAAACTTCTTTGTCGATTGTGTTGGCAATCTCTTCAATATTATCTGTCCGGCTTGACATATCCCCAGACAACCACCACTGGCCCTTCTTATCAGGATCAAGTAGCTTGCTCCATTTCAGCCCTCTAATAAGGATGCCGTCAACTCTCAACTGATATAATGAGTACAATTACGAGACCGCAGTTACTTTCATATGCAGTATCATGAACATCCACATTGTCTTAAAAGCCACCTATGAAGTACTAGCACAATAATATCATATAGATCAAAGATGCTTTTATTAATTGAATGTATCCTATAACCAAGAATTGAAGTATCATTTCAAATCTAAGAACAATTTACAGTAATCCCAGATTGTTTTATACAGAAACTTATCACTACAGTTTTATCTCCTTGTTGTGACTGTACAAGTTCACCTACTCAATGACCTTATCAGTACACATTTTGTATAAGCTGCAGAAAAAAACTTGTCCCTTGCAGATAACATGGAGTGAACGATTGAAAAAGGAGAAAATAATTTAGAAAACAGACCTTCTGCAGCCACTTTCTAATCCGTGTATGTTGAACAGTTTCCTCCTTTGGCCTTTTCTTGTTGTTTTTTATATCAAATATCATTTCTAGCATAAATTCCATCTGTAAAATATTCCAAGCAAGGTAGTTTTGAGTGAAAAGCGGATGAAACACGGAAAAAGCTTTAAAAGAGCCCTAGTGAAAGGCTTACTCTTTTGCTGTTTAAATTGGGTTGGTCTCCAGTAGAAGAGACCTTCAGCCCATTCACCCTATTCTGAACACACTGAATGAAGTTTTTCATGGCTACTGGATCATCACCCCTTATTTTCATTCCACAGCCTGTAAATAGATTAGGATCTGCATAAGACTCATATTCTTGGACCAGAGCTCTTACTGCATTAACATGCTAGCATCAAATAATGTGTCATATCCATTGATTTCAAATTGCGGCTAGAGTTGACACATGAATAGAGATGAATCATATCAACTACCAAAATAATCGGTTACAAGAATACTCGTATGCTTAAAATGAAATCCCTGAACACAAGTGGCATCCTGGAATATCAGAGAACCAATGTTCAGAACTTTTCCATGAAAATAGAACATAATTCATCCAGCAAAATACTTACACTGCAAGACTGTCAAGATTGTAGAGACAGCAACCTCAGTCAACTGCTTGCTCAACATTGTGAGAAAGTCGTATATTAAATCACTGAAAAACAATTGAAAAATGTGACCCACAATTCATTAGTCAAAAACTTCATACAAAGAATCTCATACTAAAACAATGGTAACCCGATGAGACTTCGTGAAAAAATTTTCTTGGTTACATTTAGTAAAGTCAATTGGCAACAAACCTTGAGCAGACTCCAAACACACACAAGTAGCACAATAGTAGAGTTAGATTCCGCAAAGAAAGATTATCTTCTTTCAGGTACTCGTCCTGGATAGGCAAGCATAAAATGTCATGCATTTGTAAATCAAAACAATTTAGAAACCCAAACAACAGAAAGCTAAAATCTCCCAATGACGAGAGGAAAATTAAACCTATAATTCTTCAAGAGGTCCATACCACGTAGAACATAGTAAACTATAGACATGAAAAAAAAATGGAGTAAATGTAATTTATTACATGGTTTCTCTTCCAAAGGCATACCTCAAAGGATTTAGCAAGGGAAGCCATAACTTTTGCACTGAAGTCCATTCCAACAGAGCAAGCCATGCCAGCAACAAATGCTGCAAAAACAGCAGCATACCTTCACAAAAGGAAGATACAAGATCATTCTTGCATTCAGATATTTAACAACTAAAATATTAGCAGCATACCTTCACAAAACATGCACACAGTACTGCTCATGTTCAACAATTCAATGCAGTAACAAAGAAAGCAGAAGCATTTCACGCTGACCAGGCTTAGTTCCGAAATACAAATACATGATAGTTATCAACAATGACCAACATCATGAGAAAAGAGTTAATCCAAAAGGTCAGAGGGTGGAGTGAATTACCAACAAAACCAAATATAAATGGATGCATATGAATTTGTATCCTAACTTCATGTCTCTGATGGATCAGAGAACAAGGTTTCACATTAATACCTGAAAGGACTGAAAAAAAAGTTTTCCCTGCAATGACATTTTATGCTGAAAATTTATGTTTTGTGAAAAAAGGATATGCATGCTACATACAGTCAACCCGAGTATCAACAAATTATATAATTGCATTATCTATCTTAAGCTATTTTGGTGTAGTAGAATTCAGCATAGTTGAATGTAATCTTTCTAGAATTTTCTTTTTCTCTCTCATCATAGCTACAATTATTGTCAACAAATAAATCTTGAAAGGGACAAAATCACCTATGGAAGCGCATTAAATGAAGAAGCAGGACCATGGGAGGTCATTTGATGTCATATAACTGATAGAGACTTCAACTGAGGTTGTACCCTATATTCTCTCCCCCGTACCCTCCTTCCTACAACCTCTCTCCATAACTAACTCATAACAACCTAGCCTATG
>JANZLF010000006.1:15501238-15511274 GCA_026546835.1 Erythroxylum foetidum | reverse complement strand
CCCCCTTACCCATCTTACCCCTACGGATGTAGGTTTGGATGGGCTTAGTGGGCTGTGTGCGTGGAGTGGTGCTAACAATAACTAACACCATTCAGTTTAAAAAACACAAGATTGATGAAGAACACAATATCAAGGAACAAATTACTATTGTAAAGAAGCATTCCACACCAATATTGTCATGGTTTCCCATTTGTACTAGATTATGGAAAGACATAAAGTAAATAAAGACAAAAACAAAAATCATCTTACTGTTCATTTCCGCGGGGGCCGCTGGAACAAGCTCTTAAGATCTCATTGCTGATAATTTGAGCACTGACACTGCGACTAACGGACTGCAAATGGATAAAAAATTGAAGAGTTGAAGCTTTTAATTCATCACCATCACATGGTTTTTATGCAATGCTATGGACGAAATTGGTCAAGGTTTGAAGTACTGTATACACATGGTTAGGAAACAAACAAGTAGCAGATAAAATAATGCAGTAGTGTATCTCTACATTTCTTGAGTATCACGGAATTAGATACCATGATTTCTGACTTATGTTTCACTGCTGGATGGGTCTATCGTTACTATAGTACCTGACTGTTTATAATATGTAGAGTACTCCATGTACAGAAATAGTTAAAGCATGAAACTGTAAGATGCACAACATACACCAAAAATTGTAGCCATTTCCCCAGTGACAGATTCCACGTTTGATTCAGAGAGCCTGTTGAGAAGACCTGAAACATTTTGAAATCAGAAAAAACAAGCTGCATTTGGAGGTTATAGCATGCCAAAGATTCAAGAAGAAATAAGAAGGGAAAAAATCACTTGCATACCACGGACTCTTCTACGAATTTGAGCATGCTCTTCTGACTCATTCCCCGAATGGGGCCGCAAGTGAGGAGTAACATATTTTGTGCTAGCTACAACAGCTGGTGACTTGGTGGGAGTTTCCTTCAGTGCTGTGTTTGCATCAGGCATCTCTGGTGGCTCAGATACATCATTTGCCATCTCACCAACACCATTGGCATCTTGCAATTGATTTGACCTTTTTCTCTTTTGACGTTTCTTATGAGAATGTGACTTGGGGGCAATTTCTTCCAATCCCGTGTCAGCTACAAAGGTCTCATTTTGATGAGTAAGGTCATCCTCAAGTTCACTGTCTCGAAAATCATTCAAGGACTTCCTCTTTCTACTTTCATCATTGGTAGTGCAATTCTTAATTCCATCAATTGGCATCTCTTCGGCATCTGGGACTTGTTCTCCACCAAACGAGTTGATCCAAGATGGAATGGTCCCAAGTAATTCGTTCAGATCATCATCTGACCCTCTCAACTTGCCATCCTTTGCCTTGAGTTTCTTTCCAAGCCTCCTCTCTGCTTTCAAGTCCTCCTCCGCCAACCTATCTGCAGTTCTAATATCCAATTGAAGCAACTCTTCAAACTTTGTTTTCGATCTCTTCTTGAAACCTTTCTTTTCTATAGCAAGCTCCAATGAGCGTGATTTAAGCAATGAAGCATCCCTTTCCTCATTACCTCTGCTTTTAGCATCTTCATTGAATGACTTCTTAAATTTGTTTATTTTTTCTGAGTTGACCGGCAAAGACTTAAACTCATCCGACTTCTGTAACCATTAAATAACAAGCAGCGTTATAAATTCAAGCCCAACACATAAGAAGTGTCACTCTCGCACAAGAAGAAGACCCTGTTTACCTGATGCAGGAGCCAAGATTGAAATTTGTTCTGGTTTTTCGCACATCGAGCTTCCTTTCTCCTTTCTCGACGGGAAGTTCTAGGCTCAGCACTCTTTTTATCTGTCGCAGAATCATACAGAAAAAGTTGAAGAAAACACAAAACCCACAAAACCAAACAATCCAAACAAATAAACTCACCCATCGTCGTCCTTCTCAATCTGTTCTTTCCTTCCATTCCTTTTGTTACGACGATAACGGAGAGAACGCCTGACAGCAAAGAACGACTACATACATGAAATAGGGCTTACAACACTAATATTGCGAATAGTACGGATAGATAATTTTTTAAATTTATACAATAATAATTAAATTTTAAAAAAATTACAATATATTTTTTTTTCATATTAACGGTATATTTTATAATTTTACATCAACGATATCTTTAAAAATTATAATAATCATAATTAATATCAAATAATAATAATTTTCAAATATTCACATATAAATAATAATTACAATTAATACGAAAAAAGACAATCATCATTGTACAAATATAAAATTAAGAACAATATAAAGTATTTAAAATATTACAATTTTAATTTTCATCATATAATAAATAATAATTACATCAAAACATTCAATAAAAAGAATAATAAATATTCTTAACTCTCAAACAATTACAATTTACAACAAGAGATTGTGATGAGGAAACAATAAAGTAGAAGTCAAACCTGAAACAAAAACATCTACATATATAGAATTTAACATATACATCAAATATAAAGTAAAATTAAAAGAAGAGGAAAAACAAAAATCTAGAACGAAATTAAATCGTCTACAGAAGGATACCCGCTATAACTGCACTGACTTAGTTATCATTTGATACAAAATCCCCATCATTGAGAAGAGTTTCATCATCATCATCATTCAAATTCAATATACCAAATGATATGTCAATATTTTTCCCTCAAAGATTACTTTCCAAGTCATTCATATCTACAAAATCCGATTTCTCAGAAATCCAATCTGCCAAAAGATTGATATTAACAATGAAAATTAAATCGGTTAAACTACTTGTACTATTAAGATTCTTAATAAACAATAAATTTTAATTATTAGAAAATTATAAGGAATTATATCAAAATTAACAATGATAGTAATATACTTTTCTCGAATCTTTAAATTGTAATGAACAAAAACTAAATCATTCAACCTCTTATGTTCCATTCTATTTCTTTTCTTATAATGGATAAATTCAAATATACTCTAGTATCGTTCACAACCTGTTACACTCATACATTAACTTAAAATCCAAATTGCAAACATTTGCAATTCTGAAACACCATTTTCAAATTGATTTCACTAGGAAACTATAAGTCATAAGATAACAAAAGTAGCATTATAAATAAAATAAAGTGATAATTAATTTTCACAAATAAGAAAAAGAAAACAGCTAATAACGTGAGAAAGTTTTCCTTTTTGTTAAATAACAATCGATATTCCAAAATCCTTAAAAGACGCCTTATAAAGCTCCATTTGTGAGCTTAAGAGATCTTGCACCATGTCATGCCCGACAACTGTTATAATAGTTAATATTATTTCTCTATTAACTTTAGCTTTCTTAGTAAAATCTTATCGGAAATAGACACTAGGATTCAAAAGCACTTCAGCAGCAAACAATAGAGAAGAAAATTGCCTTTCTGATCTCATTGATGATTGCAAGATATGGTGAGTACAAAGAAGATCTATATTTCAAATTGGCCTTAATTACTTCTTTTGCTCTATCAATGGTATCAAAAAAAACCCATTGTTGGTTTTTTTCACTATCAACTAAGTGAAACATCCTCTCCAAAGGCTCATAAACTCAGATAATAAATTAGAAGTGAAACCAAAATTCTCTATCTTTCAGTATAATTATGGAAACCTACACTCCAGCATTAGACCTAGCATGCTAAGAAGCAACATACTTATCACTTGCAAACATTTACCTTAACTCTTTTTTCATCGTAACAAAATATTAAATTGATTATAAATTTGTTACAAATCTTGTCACAGCAGGAAGATACAAATTCCTACAATTAGTAAATTCTTTTCTCATTAAATTCAATACTCATGCATGATTATTGATGAACTTAGTCACCCTTTTAGATTTCTGTATAGTCTCATCAATAATTGGAAAATAACTAGAATCCTCTATATTTTTCACTATTAGGTCAATGCAATGTGCAACACAGGGAGTGTAAAAAAGAATTATAATTATTCTGCAACCTTCTTCCTGCCGTCGAAATCATTGTCAGCAATAAACTAAACAATATTTTATGGCCCTACTTCATTCACAATTTCATCGAATATCTCAAGCATAGTCTCAATATCCCTAGCAAGGCCAGATGCATCAATAGATTTGAAAAACATTGAGTCATTGGTTGTAACACCCCACTCTCGCATGACCCGAACCCTACATCGATGGTGATATCCGAGTCCGTTCCCTGTGAGGGTGGCGTGCTGCATCACTCAGTCAAAACTCAATATCAATTTATTATTATTTTTTTAACACACACACACACATTATAATTTATGCAGAAAACAACTTACATAAACAATTCAATGGCCTCGAGGGCCCTTTTTTTATACAATTTATATCAGTCAGTTGACTTTACAAATTGACCTAATCATTAATACAAAAGTTCAGAAAAAAAATACACTAATGTAGACGCGAACTGATCCCGATCACTTCTCTATTTCATTAACCAGCAGATGTCATACGCCTGTTGCCTAACGGGGTATTCTTCTGAGTCCTGAAAAATAATTGCAAATTTTGGGTGAGTTTTGCGAACTCAGTGAGAAACCATCATCGATGGTTCACTCAATTCATGCACACATCGTTCCATAAAACATATATGCTCACATTGTTGCATATTAATCACATTGCACACTTTTCATTTGAACACAACCCATTTATACATTTCACACGGTTAGACATACATAACCAATTGAATTTGTAAACACCCATAATTCACATTCAGAAATACCACAGAAGCATAAGACAGTTAGCCTTTCGCTCAATCAAAGAGATTAAAATCAGATACATATAACATGCGCATATGACACATTTTCATTTTATTTCGGTGTTGTGATCGAGTGCCTAAACTGTCCCAATAAGGGCACATTAACCGTTGAGCCAGAGGCTCTGAAACTTTCCCAATAAGGGCACATAAATCGTCGAGCTTGTAGCTCTGAAACTGTCCCAATGAGGGCTCATTAATCGTTGAGCTCATAGCTCTGAAACTGTGGCTGCTCCGGTCACAATTATCATTAACTGATTTTGCAATCATGCACGTATTCATTTATGCTACAGTTCAGTCACTTTATTCACGTATTCCTATATCACAATTATTTTCAAATTATCACAATCGGGCAATTTATTCACAATATTTCACATTAAAAACGCAATGACAGTCCCTCACAACCATGACACTTTTATACCATCACAATCGATTCCAAATTAACACGGTCATCAGATAGGTCACAATTGATTAATCTAGAATGACTTTGGCTTTTCTAATGAAAGAGCGTTTAAAATTATTTTCTATTTTCCTACCCTTTTGCTCTAAAATCAAAACTCAATTTGGTCATCTTATTTGTATCATCATAAGCGATAATGCTGGAGAATAGTTTTTTGAATTCTTTAAGCCTTAAATAAAAATTTGTAGTATAATTCTCCAATTTTCTTGCTTTCACACACTATAATAAAATGGTGTTGCTGAAAAAAATAAAGCATATCATAAAAGTTACTTGGACCTTACTAATTAAGATGAAGGTTCTCAATTTTTTTTTGTACAAGTAGGGATGATATTTATGTCCAAGCTCTATCCTGACTCAAAGTTAACGGATTTAGTTCAAGATGATCAGGTTTTGGGTCGAGTTCAATCATTTTTTAAAAAAGTAGGGCTTCAGTTTGGATTCAAATTTCGATTGCTTAACCCAATTCGACTCAAAATCCGAATACATCATATGAAAACAACGTTATTTTAAATAATTATTTTAAATAAAATAACGTTGCTTTAAATTTAAAATTAATAATAATTATTAAAATTAGTTTTGGTCAGATCAGACTTCAAATCAAGGCCATAATTATTTTCATACTAAACCTAAACGAATCCAACCCACTGCCAAACCTATTTGCGAGTGACTCGCCACCGATAATCGGCATCCCTTAAAGTAATTTCTCCTTTAATTCCTCTTACCAGTCCAAACGATAAAGTTTTATGTCAATTTATTAAATTAATGTCATCATCTTAATTGTTTCAACTTGCACTCATATAATTAACTATTCCATCACATCCTTCAATACTATGTTCACTTGCATTATTCATAAATAATTACATGAAGCATGGGAATGTCTAGTTACTTTTCTTTTTTCATTAAAAAGGTATAATCATAAAATAGATGTATGACAGTATCCATCCAAAAAGAAAAATTAGATAGAGATTATAAACGCAATATTGCAAGGGTTCAACTTTTTGGGATAACAAAATATAAATTTTTATTTCAATAATCAACTTTTTAAAAATTTTAATTAAGTGTTTAAATTATTCTATTCAAAATTTTATTTTCGTAATATTTTATATATGTGATTCTTTTTTGCATAATTTTATAATGTTCATCTTCTTTTTTGCATAATTTTATAATATCAAATAAATAAATATTTGTTGAATACATAACCATCACGTATTTGTTACAAAATATAAAAAACATGTTAACAAAAATGAAAAATTATATAAATTTTAAATATCAGTTTTATGTACTATATTTATTACATTAATAAATTATTAATATAAATAACATTTTCTATTTGAATTATCTGTTTTTTTAAATTTTTATACTTATTTAAATAATTGTAAAATACTATACACCAAAAAGAAAAGAATTTTTAATTTTTTTCTTTATCTCAACTTTTAAAATTATTTTGAAAAAATTATATTAACTACTATAAGATTTATTGACAAAATAAAGACAAAACAAAAGGATTACGAAGCTCTGTTAATATAATTGGACAGCCACCTATACGCATTCGCCCCAAAAATGTCCTGCGCATTCAAGAGTTTAAGCCGCCATACGTCATGAACTGAAAAGATAAATCTGCACGACAGATTTGTCATTAAGTTATTTTAGGTTTTTTACATTATTAAAAAATCAATCACATCTACACTCTTCAACAAACTCTGCAGAATTATTAAATATTAAATAAATTATTCTTAATATATGAAAACAAGAGTTTGTAAAATAACTCAAACTCGAATTAAAAAGAGTTAAATAAGATTGATAATCAAATAATGTCAATGTACCGATCATTGTTAATTAGCAAGGGATGATAATTGGCTAGTCAGGGTGCATTACAACCTAAACTTAACATAACCTTATTGGAGTAGTTCAAAATAACATTATTTTAGGATGCGAATCAAGTCTTATATCAGCTCCCCATTTTTAAAGTTTGTGCAATTACGATTAGGTTGAGTCAGATTTTAGGATTTAAGACATGCATGAACTTGTTCAACATCATCTTCTTGAAGAGTTTTGATGGTTCAATACATAAAATATGAATTCATGCGCTCATCGGTGACGTTAGGCATGTAGCTGTTAAGCAAAGTCATCAACAGTGTCCATCGGAGGTGGTCCAATCGATGGATTGGATTGGAATAAGACAAACATTGAATTTAGTATATTGGAACTCTTAAATTGATCATTAACGATATTTTAAAAACTGGATGAAAATTAAATTTTAATAAAATAAAAAATTTTAAGATTTAAGTATTCAATCAATGTTGATATATAATAAAAATTTAAAATGAAGAATTTTAAACAAATTAAAGATAGTTTTTATTTTTATATATCGAAAAAATTGAAATTTAATTAAAATTATTAAATAAAAATCAATATATTTATTTTAGTTTATAAAATTTAATTAATTTACTAAAAATTTTGAATATAAAATTTATTTAATAATATCAATTGATGTTTACATATTATTTATTGTAAGTATAGTGGTTGTGGCCATTAAGCACTCTCCGGATTCCAAGGCAAAAAGCCTATAATTATCCATCTTACAGTATCTAAACTTTCCCAAGTCTTTGCAGCTTTTTAAACTGTCATTTCTCTTTGTTTGAGCGCAAAGTAGCAATGGCTACTGCACCAGAAGCAGAACACCCAGTGAAGGCCTTTGGATGGGCAGCCAGAGATCAATCTGGCCATCTTTCACCTTTAAACTTCTCCAGAAGGTGATCATCTTCATTTTACTTGTGGATCATAAATGATTTGAACAGCATTAGCTGATTGTTTTTGTGTGTTAATTCCAGGGCTACTGGCGAGGAAGATGTGAGACTCAAAGTTTTATACTGTGGGATATGCCATTCCGATCTTCACAGCCTCAAGAACGAATGGAACATGTCAAAGTACCCTCTTGTTCCTGGGTATGACCATAAGTTTCTGTTTCTTAGTTTTCTTTTCATTGGTACTTGCTTCAGCTTTTGAAACCATGAAAATGGCATCTCTTGTTCCCCTTAGAGGAACTTGTACTTGGTCTGGTTCTTGTTGTTTATTTAGAGAACTAACTAAGGCTACCACTAATTAAGGCTAAAGCCATCATTAATAGTCCTTTTCTGATCAATTGTCTAATGTTTTTTCTTCTCATTTTGGTTACTAAGTACGAGTTAATCATGTGACACTTCACTCCAATTATTAATCAAATTGTTATGATAAACGATTACTTCTTCAGGCATGAGATTGTCGGAGAAGTAACAGAAGTTGGGAGCAAGGTGACAAAAGTTAAGGTTGGAGACAAAGTGGGTGTTGGATGCTTGGTTGGTGCATGTCATTCGTGCGAGAACTGTACCAACGACCTTGAGAATTACTGCCCAAACATGATATTCACGTACGCTTCCACCTACCATGACGGAACCACCACTTATGGAGGCTACTCCGACCACTTGGTTGCTAATGAGCGCTACATCATCCGTTTCCCGGATAACATGCCGCTCGACGCCGGTGCTCCGCTGCTCTGCGCCGGAATTACAGTTTATAGTCCGTTGAAATATTATGGATTAGCTGAACCAGGCAAGCATGTAGGCATAGTTGGCCTTGGTGGACTAGGACATGTGGCCGTGAAATTTGCCAAGGCTTTTGGTGCTAAAGTGACTGTGATTAGTACTTCTCCTGGCAAGAAGGAGGAGGCATTGAAACATCTTGGTGCTGACTCTTTTTTGGTCAGTCGTGACCAAGACCAGATGCAGGTAAACAATTGGATTCTGACCATAGCTTATTTCTTTCATACAAATATTATTAAATATTTTATAAAATTATAATGTTTATAATTATTTAATATTATTATGAATCATGGTTAATATTTTGTAAATATTATTCTAAGATTATATGTATATGTTGTGCAGGTTGCTTCAGGAACTTTAGATGGCATCATCGATACAGTCTCTGCGGTTCATCCAATTGTGCCATTGCTCGGCTTGTTGAAGACCAACGGGAAGCTTGTGCTAGTTGGTGCACCTGAAAAGCCTCTTGAGCTACTTGTCTTCCCTTTGATCTTAGGTAAAGTACTAGGACTCACATTGAACTTATGTCAAATCTTGTTTTGTATGGTCTGATACGTACCATTTGACTAATTAAATATCAGGAAGGAAGTTAGTTAGTGGGAGTGCCATGGGAGGAATGAAGGAGACACAAGAGATGATTGATTTTGCAGCAAAGCACAATGTAACAGCAGACGTTGAGGTTATTAATATGGAGTATGTGAACACAGCAATGGAGCGTCTGGCCAAAAATGACGTCAGATACCGATTTGTGATCGACGTTGGAAACTCCTTGGAGGCCACCAAGCGTTAAGCACCTCAGTTGCACTCTTTCTTCTTCTGTCCTTGCCAATAAGCTTAAGGTTATTTTGTGTGAACAACAAAAATCCCTGTCAACGTTTAAGGTTGTTTTGTCCCCCTCTGTGTTTGTTTATCCAATGACAGCGGTGGACTTATGTCGGTTGGATAAACTGTCACTTATCTCGGGCAAGTTACTTGACGTATCCATGATTTACTGCCTGATTCAATTGTCATTTATAAATTTAAGCTTAGGATCAATACTTAAAAAAAAACGAAAGTTAAATTGATAAGATAAAATGTTTAAGATTTAAAAAATGGTTTCCCAGAAGAGTTCATTGCAGCCTCCCGTTTCAAACTTTTTTTGTATACATTTCCAAGCTTTGGCCAGTTATAGTACTTTAATGGCCTCCATTGATAGCTTAATGTAGCCTCAACATCTATCAACTTCCTATCTTCATCAAGCTTCATAATTTTCAGATT
>JANZLF010000006.1:15470627-15495120 GCA_026546835.1 Erythroxylum foetidum | reverse complement strand
TGCCGGGAAATGTCATGAATGCATGTACACTCATGTGCATGTGCAAAAATTTCAATTTATGTGCATATGGAGGCCCTTTTATGCATAAACATGCCGAGACTAATTTATACACTCCTAACCCGTCCCAATTGACCAATTTACCCTTCCCATCTGTGATGAGATGTTACATTGGTAGAATAAACCAAAAAATTAATAATAGACTCTTGTCTCCTATTTTGCAAACCATCACACATGATTGAATACTCATAAATAGCTCAATTCACTCTTCTTTATGCCAAATAACTTCTAATTTCATAAACAGAGTAACTCAAAGTTTATCTCTTGAGTCATCAATCGAAGGAGCTTTGTATCCCAATCTATAAGAGGCTATAACATCCACCATAGGCTAATAATAGTATGATTGGGAAGCATTGAATGATGAACTTGTATCATACCACCACCATCTAGCTACTACCATATCTATATTGTGAGTCGTATCTCTTAATTACATAGCACTATGAATTAAAGGTTGAGCTCTAAGAGTTACTCTTGCTGCAAAAAAACTAGTCACATGCCTTATTTTTCTCATAACATCAAGTTCAGGTGCTTCTTGTTGGGCTTGAGATGGAACACTACTACTACAAGCTTCAATATTTTCACAATCACCATGAAAACCAGCAAACGAACTTTCACTACCAATTTCAAAATTCAACCTTTCCCTTCTATCTTTTTTATGTTGGCATTTTTCAAGCAATGTTTTCATTTGTCACTTTACATCATGATTTACTTTTTTTATAAGATTTCGCATCTCTTTTAACCCAAGATAAATGCTTCTTTAATCGGGTGATTTCTCCACCTATCAAATGCTTGTTACAAAACAAACAAATAGTATGATTCATCATACCAGGAACCAATGTAGCATGAGCTCAAGCTGAATCATTGTATCTTCCTAAAGTGGTTTGATCAAGAATACTTGAACTTTCTTCTATTTATCTATAAAAATAAATGAATGCATATATCAAAATAAATAACACATAATTTCATTACACAATACGTATGTCCATCTTATATAATATAACTTATTTTATATTATTACATCATACATAATTCAATTTCATCGAACACAAATCACTATAAGTTAAAAACTAACAATTCAGTTATTCAACATACATAATTACAAAAAACATACATAAACAATTTCATTTCTAACATTTTCCAACAATTTCAATTTAACTATTACAAAACATACATAAACAATTTCCACTTTCAACAATTTTCAGCAATTCCTTCTGTAACAATTTCAAACAATTTTAATTCAATGTTTCAAACATCATAAAACATAAACAAACAATTTCCATTTTAAACAATCACAAAATATACATAAACAATTTTCATTTTTAATAATTTTGAACAATTTCAATTCAAACATCACAAAACATACATAAACAATTTCCTTTTCTAACAATCACAATAAACAATTTCATTTCCAAATTCCAACAATTTCATTTCTAACAGTTTCCAACAATTTTAATTTAACCATTACAAAACATACATAAACAATTTCCACTTCCAATAATTTTTAACAATTCCATTTCTAACAGTTACGAATAATTCCAATTCAAAGTTTCAAATATCATAAATCATACACAAATAATTTTCATTTCAAACAATCACAAAACATACATAAACAATTTTTATTTCCAACAATTTCGAACAATTTCAATTCAAACGTCACAAAACGTACATAAATAATTTCCATTTCTAACAATCACAAAACCTGCATAAATAATTTTTATTTTCAATAATTTTCA
Source organism: Erythroxylum foetidum (assembly GCA_026546835.1). Classification (NCBI taxonomy): domain Eukaryota; kingdom Viridiplantae; phylum Streptophyta; class Magnoliopsida; order Malpighiales; family Erythroxylaceae; genus Erythroxylum; species Erythroxylum foetidum. The sequence goes on along the minus strand of JANZLF010000006.1, from coordinate 15,493,330 downwards.
ACAATTTCCCTTTCCATTAATCACTAAACATACATAAAACAATTTCAATTTCCAACAATCACAAAACATACATAAATAATTTTCATTTCCAACAATTTCCATTTCAAATAATCACAAAATATACATAAACAATTTTCATTTCTAACAATTTTCAACAATTTCTATTTCCAGTAATCACAAAATATACATAAAATAATTTTTATTTCCAACAATCACAAGACATATATAAAATTTTTTTCATTTCCAACAATTTTCAATAATTTCCAATTCAAATAATCACAAAACATACATAAAACAATTTATATTTCCAACATTCACAAAACATACATAAACAATTTTCATTTCCAATAATTTTCAACAATTTTCATTTCCAATAATCACTTTCCAAGAATCACAAAATATATATAAATAATTTCCATTTTCATCAATTTTCAACAATTTCTATTTCCATTAATCACAAAACATTCATAAAACAATTTCCATTTCCAACAATCACAAAACATATTTAAATAATTTTCATTTCTAACAATTTTCAACAATTTCAATTCAACCATTACAAAATATACATAAACAATTTTTATTTCCAACAATTTCGAAATTTGCAATCAATATGTTTAATAAACTTATAACAATTATATTGTTAATACATTAATTATGTAATTTAAAATATGTGACAAGCTAATAACTAAAAGTCAAACCATAGATTCGATCTATCTAATCTTAGTAAACTCACACATCATCGTCTTCCTACCAATAACTCTAAAGTATAAGAAAGAGTTATTTAAAAAATTATTTAATCATAATTAAAATGTGCTACTTAATGCATATAACATTTACTTTTTTGTAAACTTATAATTTTATTAAGTAACAAACAAAGATGACGCTAATTACGTTTTATTAAAATTTGTTTAGATTCTAACTTCTTTTATTAAGTTTAAGTCTATTATTTTAAAAGTTTTAAACTTTAAACTTCATAACTTAATTGAAAAGGTAATTATATTAAATATTTTAATCTTGTATAAATAAAGATGTAATGTAATTATCTAATAAACACAAGATAAGATATAAATTTAAATATGAAACATTTTTTAGCATGCGAATCTAAAAAAGATTTATATCAACTCTAAATTAGTAACCTTATGTTTCTCCCACAACAACATATTGTACGATAAAAAAAATTGTCCAAAAAAAAACTTAGTGCTATGTTGACTGAATTAAATAATCGGTGCTCTTTCCATGGATGAAAGCAAACAACTTCAATGTATCAATTTACATTTTCCAGTTCCACACTTCCGCATCACATCCTTAGTCCACAAAACAAGCAACACAACAACAAATTAACAATTTCATTCTTAATTCACAAAAAACACCAACAATTCTATTCACAATTCACAAAATACAGTAACAATTCCATTCATAATTCATAAAAATACATAAAGTCATAAATACACACCCATTTATTTCAAAATTTAACAATAATTTCAACAGGTTTGGATGGGTTGGAAATAGATTAAGATCTATTTCAGATTTGACATGGAAGAGGAGATCCGAGATTCTAAGAGTGGTGGGTGGGCTGGTGGGGTGTTGGTGGTGGTCGGGTGGCATCGGTGGTGGTGGCAGGTGATGGTTGTCAAGAGAGATTGTGAGCTGTGTGGGAGAGAAATAAAAAAATGGGAGAAGCCAAAAGGAGAGACCAGAAGGAGGGAGGGCTGCCAGTGGTGGGCGTTGGTGGTGGAGTTATGATGTCGTCGAAGAAGAGAAAGGGCTACCAAAGTGGGTGTCAGTGAGAGAGAGTTAGTGAGATGTGAGAAAAAAAATAAAATTTGAGAGAAAGAAAATGCAAACGTCGAGTGTGGGAGTGGAATTGGAGGAGTTGCCTAAAAAATATATATTTTTACAACTTAGTCCTCTAATTTTGTAAAATTTATGGTACCAATTGGTATATGGCTATTATTTTTAATATTGTTTGTACCGGCTGGTATCAAGCAAAAAAAGGTTAGTACTAATTGGCATTTATCACCGGTACAAATGCCCCTCTGTCTTGTATCGTTTCTCGATTGGTATGAAACAAAATTTAAAACCATGGACTGTACTAATCTAAAACTTAGTTCAAATTAATTCTTAAAGTTTGAAGCCACTTTACAATTGATTAGTTTAAATTTTAACCTTTAGAAAAACTAAGTATGCATTGCTATTGGTTTCAATTAGACCTTCAAAATATGTAATATACAATCACGTATTTAGATGGTTTTTTTAGTACAATTTAAAATACTCGGAAATAGTAAAATAATTAATAATTTTGAAATATTATGCATAAAGTTACGTCATTGAAGAAATTTTCTTGGACTAGAATAATATAGATTGAGAAATTTTAGAAGAAGAATAATTGATTAAATAATTTATGTAATCTAAAAGTTAATTAAGATAATTAGAAATTTATTTTTAACTTAACTCTTAATCATACAATCTATTAATGCAGACGTCGAACGTCTGCATTAAAAAACGACAAACAACGCAGACCTTTGTCTGTGTGTTTCTAAATGCAGACATTCGACGTCTGCTTTGTTAATCTATTCCCACTTTACTGACTCGTCAATCTGTTCCCACCAACTGTGCGCTTCTTTCATATTCAAGGCCACCACTGCCTCAACCTCCGTCATTGCATCGACTACGTAGCCAGATATTGTTTTGTTTTCAAGAAAACCAAATTAGATTTGGACCGAATCAAAACTCAAAAGATATTGGATAAAAAAGAAAAAGTATAGTAGAAGAAAGAGCAAGTTGAATATGATTTTCTTTTTACATTTAATTATATTATTAGATAATAATTCTTTAAAAAAGGGAAATAGATATAAATGGGTTTTTAGTGTTTAAATAGATATAACAATTTTTTTATAGATAATAATATTTATTTTTTATATTAATTTTATTTTCTATACAAAAATGAGACATCTCTTTCAATTATTTCTTATAAGATGATTATCAAAAATTTCCTACAATATGGTACTTGGCATATTGTTTAATATACTTTAAAAATTATTTAGCATAAATAATTTTATTATAAAATAAAATATAGTTAAAATTAATAAAAGTGTTTTTTATTTTTATGTTGCCAAAGAGTACTGAATGAAGCTCTTTTTAAAAAGCTGTTTTTTTAATTGACAGTAAACAGTCAACTAGCTTTTAAAAAAAGTTCTTCTAAGAAAAGCTCTACTGACAAAAGCTCTATTAATAAAAGCTCTACTGACAAAAGCTCTATTAATAAAAGCTCTACTAATAAAACTAAACAGACCCTGAGACTGCGATCCCCAGTCTCGATGCCTTTCCCAGGGAATTGGTGAGAAATTGAAAGCCTTCAAGCTCAATTAGAAAGGAGAGAATTTCAAAAAGTCACCCTCTCTAACCTTTTCTATCTTTCTTTAGAAGTAGGGCGAGAGAAAGTAAATATGATATTTGCGTTGGTTTTTCCAACGAAACTAAGCACTTTTAGGGAGCATCCCCGCTTAGTGATCGGTACGTTAGTTCATCCAAAGTCTCGATAGTTAGCTCTTGGTCTTCGGGGGAAATGAAAGCATCATTCGTTCGGATCCTCCCACATGTTCAATCTTTTTTTAGCGGTTTCTACGACCTCAACAAAGTAGGTCCCAAGGAGGATTTTCCTTCATGGAATGTCTAATTTTTTAGTCAGAATCTCGACAGTAATGTCTCTGTCCAAGCTGAATTCATTTAACAAAAATGAATGAATCTCCAAATAAGGATGGGAGGAAGATCAAAGCGTTGAACCTTTCTTGAACCAAAGGGGGAGCTGTTAAAATGAAGGCAAAAGTGTTTTTGTTTTGGTGGCAAGTATCATGTACAGAAATGTCAAGCTCAGAATTTGCCGAGACTATTCCAGTGAGACCTCCCATGGTAAACATAAAGATGAACCCTATAACTTTAATTTTTAGGCAAGTCTTTAACTTGGGTACTTTATTTCGCTATGAAATGGAAAGATTAACTCGCTAAAATGCCTATAGGAACCAGTACACTGTGATAACTGAAGACAAACCAACGAAGGAAGGCAATCGGCTCCTTGCCTCTGTCTGTTCCTCAACAAGCAGCTCTTTCGTTCTATAGGAATCGAGAGGGCAAGCAAAAGCAGGGAAGGGAGGGATCGACTCAAAATTTTTTTTTGGTACATACAGTGCAGGTGAAAGAGCTAGAACGAAAGTAAGAAAATTTAGGTTGAATTCTTGCAACTAAGATATCCATTTTTGAATAATGCTCACATAATCCTAATTTTGAATAGTTTTTAAAGCAGCAGCCCAAAAAAGATTTGCCTTTTAGGGTTCTTATTTATTAATTCATTTTAATTAAAAAGACAATCATATCCTGTGGAGGGCTCGTAAAAGAAAATAAAAATTGGCTTAGAAAAGTAAAAGCGGATGAGGAGAAACAAGGCATTCGAAATATAACCCCCGACACAATCTACGATGTTGACGGTTCCAACTGCCAAGAACTTCGCCAAAGTCCAAACGCCAAATAACATTGCCTTTTACTTCTCGCTTCCTCGATGCTCTTGGTTTCATGTCTACTCAGCTGCTTGCCACGTGTCATACCCTGGATCACCGGTACACGCACTCTACCTTACGTGGTACAATCCAAGTGGTTGCTTTTCATAGACTCGCACGTTGCCACCTCTACTCCTAGAATTTAACCCCATTCCTGACCTTCATATACAGTACATGTACAGGAGTTCGATCCTCTCTCATGTTTTCTTTTATTTTGATGCCTTGTTTGGTTTGGTATCGTCGAGGCATATTCTACGGTTTGATTCTCTTTTGAAACGGAAACCAAGCGCATATAAGCGTCCTTTATCTTATTTTTATTTTCACTTCTGTTTCTCGAGTGAAGGCCTAAGGTGATTTTGACATCTTCATTTTCAATCAAATGTTATTGCTTTCTCCATTCACATCTTTTTTTTTTCCTTTTTTGTGGCCTCTTACAGTTATAATTTTGTTGAGTTCAATGCTTTTCCGACTTCTGGTTCTGGGACTCTTTTTTTTTCCTGTGAATTTTTGCAAATCCTAATATGCGTTAACTTTTGGGGGTGACTTCATGAATTAGTTAGAGAGATGTAGGATTTGTTGCTTCTGATGCCGATTCTTGTTGTTTTGGTTGTTAAAGTTTTCCAATTTTTTTTATTTAGGTTTGTTTATGATCAGGCATGCAATGTGGATCTAGGTTTTGTGTGTAACTGGGGTCCTATTCTTTGTTAACTGTAGTTGGGATGTTCTTACTTGGTTGGTTATGAAGTTTTCTTTCCGTTGTTGAATTCTGAGCTTAACTAGGTCGTCTTTCTTTCGATTGCTTGGATTGGTTTTAGGGGCGGAAGCTGATTGACATACGAAAACGCCGACACTATCTTTAAATGTTTTCTTCCATGGGGCTTAGGTCGGGATCTCATTAGTCCTTGGTTGTTTGCATTTTTATTTTTGAACTTTTCTAAATTTGTGATTTCTCGTTCCAAGTTGCCTTTGGAATTACTTACATGCAGCATTGCCTCAGTGGGCCTTGTTACTTTTAGTAAGTTCCGTGTTGAATGATAAAAGACCTATCCGGAGCGTTTTCATTTTACTGAAATATGAAAGCCAGCATATTAGTTATGAAGCTTTAAAGTATTTGAATAATCATTCAATTGGTATTCAAATTTGAAACTTTCCTTTGCTTCAGTAACACATATTAGTGGTTTATTGCGAAGTATGTTACTCTCAATTATGTACTTGAATGTGGATCTGTTGATTTTACCTGGATAGATTACTATACCTGTTGCCTATCTGACTTTTATGCTGCATCCTTTTCAGGTGCATTTTCCTAGTGATGCATCATAAGTGTGTAATCCTTATGTGAATCACTTCATTTGTTTTTACTTTTTACTCATTTTCTTATCATGAGGTTGTTTACGATAGCCCTGTTCTTTTTCTTTTTACTTTCCAGAACTTTGTAAATGTTAAAAAAAAAAGAAAATTGTAGTCCGGTAGATTCTTCTCTGTTATTGTGTTTTTTTCTTCTTCCATGTACTAATACTATTTTATCTTTCCCTGTAGGTATATTTATGAACCAGCAGTTGTTAATGCTGTTCACTTTGATTGCTTGTTAGACGATTCTCTACCGTTGATGGGAATCTGTGAGTGGCTGTTGGAGCTGGTCTGCATTCATGATACAGATGGAGATGATGATGGTGGCTTAACAGTTTGTTGACATAAAACCGGATTCTAAATGGAATTAGTTCAAGTCATGTATACTTCTTAGTTTATGTAAGAATGCTGTTCAAGGGCCAGATAACTTTGGTAGCTGTGTAATGACTAAAGAGTGGGTGTGGCTATATCTAGGGAAGACATAAGTGTCTGTTTAGCAGCATCAATCAGCAGATAATAGAAAGAGTAGTTTAGACTATTAATAATAATAAAAATGGAGTCGCTGTTTCCAGCTCGAGGACAAAAGCAGAACAATCAAATACATGCTCGGAAATTTTCACTTAGTGGTTCCCAAAAGGACTTATGGATTGCTGTGCAAGAAGGTTCTTTGGCTGATGTAGATTCAGCGTTGGCTCAACTTAAGAAGAATGGAGGTAATATTAACTCAAGAAACAAGTTTGGTCTGACACCCCTTCATGTCGCAATTTGGAGGAATCACATTCCTATTGCTAGGAGGCTTCTTGCATTTGGTGCTGATCCTGATGCTAGGGTGTGTAACAGTCCTTATATTTTATTTACTGCTCTTAAAATGTTCTTAAAGTAAAGACATTTTTGAACTAATTGGTTCACTTCCCAAAACAGAATGGTCAACAGCAGAGCTGGTAAAAATATTTTCGTATTTTATTTGACTTTCACTTTTATAGCTGCCTTTATAACAAAGTCTCTTCTCTTAAAACGCAATGTATTTTGGTTGAAGATCCTTTATTTGACAATCAATGACTATGGATCTATATAATTGTGTCTTAAAGTTGACATTCAATTATACTTCATAGGCTCTAGAATCAGTCAATTTGTTTTGGTATTGAAGACTCATTAATAATTGATTTTGTTGTCCTAGTTGTGGATATATGCATGATGTTGTGATGCTTTTATACCCTTTTTGCTTATTCAATGAGAGAAGAAACTTCATCTGCTCTTTATTAGTTTAATAGATAAATAGAACACATTGGATCAGCCTCTGCAGTTCCGAGAGAGTCTTATCGGAGTCTTAAGGTCTGCTCAGTTGTTGTGAGCAATTTTCCATGAAGCTTTCTAGAGAAAAGGGACATGGATTTTTGTGGTCAACACATATTCGTCCTAATTGAAAATGTAGAAAATGTTTGGAAAAACTGCTCTTCATTTTTCTAAATTTGTATTGCATTTGGGAAGCTTCAAAAGGTGTTTTCCATTATTTTCTTATTGTTAGCTTGTTTCTAGTTAGAAAATTCATTAGTTACAATTCTAAGTATTACGTTGCAATTTCATCTTGTATTCTCTGATCATATGACTAACACCTCACCTAACCCTTGATGAAATTTAAAAATTATTCATTTTAGGATGGAGAATCAGGATGGAGTAGTCTCCATAGGGCTTTACATTTTGGCCATCTTACAGTGGCGAGTCTCCTTCTTCAATCTGGTGCTTCTATTTCGTCAGAAGACTTTAAATACCGTACACCAACAGATCTGCTATCCGGACCAGTACTAAAGGCCATTGGAGAAAAACAAGATTTGGGTACACACTGCTATATTACAACTTGATTGATGGGTATCTTATTGTTCTTGCAAACTCATTTTTTTTATATGGCGGTGACTTTTTACTATTATTTCCATCTTTGGTAGCCACCGAGGTGTTTAGTTGGGGGAGTGGTACAAATTTTCAGCTCGGAACTGGAAATGCACATATACAAAAGCTCCCCTGTAAGGTTGACACACTTCATGGCTCTTTTGTTAAATTGGTCTCTGCTGCAAAGTTCCACAGTGTAACAGTTAGTGCACGAGGAGAGGTCTACACATGGGGATTTGGAAGAGGGGGCCGCCTTGGCCATCCTGACTTTGATATCCATAGGTATAATATTACTGTTGATTTATTGTCCATGCCCACAAATAAATTGTGAATCTTGGAAACTATAAACTTTATTTGTATTTATGTAATTAGAAGATAGTGTCTATAAATTGGTTATTAGTAAGTATTGCTCCATTCCAGCGTGTTCTGACTACAGCTGTCAAGAACTGTTTACCCTTCTCTCTGTTCTCGCACTTCTGTTTGTGTGAAATGATAGCAAGAAACTGATAGTAATATTGATAGCAATATGGGTCCTAAACCCATATTGACATATGCTAGGAGATTCACTAAGGTAGAGAGGGGTGAGTCACCAAACGGTTAGAGAAGTTAGTTAGAGGAGAGAGAGAACAAAGGACTATGTAAGGGATGGGGTAGTGGAAGGCTGGGGGATCGTAATATTTTCCATTGTTTCGGCTGAAAGCTGAAGGGCCATTATGGCTAGTTAGCTTGGTTCTTGTAGATAATACTACGAGGCTATAGCTAAATATAAATAAAATACCTTATTTCCATCCATTTACTTATCAGAAACTCCTGGCAAATCATATCTATATAAGAAAACATTGATTTGTTTGACTAACTTGTTAACAAACATGGTGAGTTTCCTTTTTTACTTTTCAGTGGTCAAGCTGCAGTTATTACTCCTCGTCTGGTGACTTTTGGCCTGGGGTCCCGCTGTGTGAAGGCAATTGCAGCTGCTAAACATCACACCGTTCTGGCTACTGAGGGTGGGGAAGTTTTCACCTGGGGATCCAATAGAGGTAAATTTGGATTCTGTTGACTGAGGAAAATTTTAAAACCTATAGCATCTTCAATATCACCTCTATGATGTTTGATTCTCTTGGCGAGGTGGATATTGTCTACCCTATTTTTGGCGAATTTTAGCTATGTACAACTTTGTGTGCATATTTCAAAGATGCTACTTATCTATGCTCTGCAGAGGGTCAGCTTGGCTACACCATTGATACTCAACCAACACCTCGGAAAGTGACTTCCCTACGGTCAAGGGTTGTTGCTGTTGCTGCAGCAAACAAACACACTGCGGTGGTTTCCGATTCTGGTGAAGTTTTCACCTGGGGCTGTAACAGAGAAGGTCAACTTGGTTATGGAACCTCTAATTCGGCATCCAATTACACTCCAAGAGTGGTTGAGTACTTGAAAGGTAAGGTCTTCACTAAAGTTTCAGCGGCAAAGTATCACACAGTTGTGCTGGGAGCTGATGGAGAGGTAATTTTGAGTGATTTCAAAGACATGCATACCCCTTACCTTTTTAGCTTTAATTGAGGCTGTGGCATTTTATTGATTTTGATTTCATCTTGTGGGCTAGTCTTGTTTTCATGAACATCTTGTTGCCTTTCAGTTGTAATAGAGCTAAATATTAAACGCTTCTTGTTCACAGATCTACACTTGGGGTCATCGACTTGTTACACCAAGACGTGTCATTGTTACTAGAAATTTAAAGATGAGTGGAAGCACCCTTCTAAAGTTCCATCGAATGGAACGGCTTCATGTGTCAGCTATTGCTGCTGGGATGGTGCATAGCTTGGCTCTCACAGATGATGGTGCATTATTTTATTGGGTCTCAGCGGATGCTGATCTTAGATGTCAACAGGTTTTTCTGAATGAAACTTTGTCTCTTTGACTATGTTCTAGAAGTTCTTGTGAAAGATGTTACACCAATTTCTTTTGCAGCTCTATTCACTGTGTGGAAAAAGTGTGGTGAGTATATCTGCTGGGAAATACTGGAGTGCTGTTGTTACTGCTTCTGGTGATGTTTACATGTGGGATGGGAAAAAAGATAAAGATAAGCTGCCAATTCCTACTCGTGTACATGGTGTGAAGAGGGCTACCTCAGTTTCAGTTGGTGAAACACATCTACTGATTCTGAGTTCGGTCTATCATCCAAAATATTCTCCAAATGTGACCAAAACTTCTCAGATAAAGAAGTTACAAGTTGGGGAGGAAGCAGAACTTGATGAAGATTTGATGTTCAATGACATGGTGTCTAACCATGCATTGTCAACTTCCCAGAACGATAATTGTTGGCATCAGCCAGCACCACCCAGCTTAAAAGCCCTTTGTGAAAAAGTTGCAGCTGAAAGCCTTGTTGAGCCACGGAATGCTGTTCAAATGCTTGAAATTGCTGATTCTCTTGGAGCTGATGATCTGCGCAAGCACTGTGAGGTATTTCTTGAGATGATAGTAGAATTCTGAAGAAAAATCTCAAAGGCTTTTGCATGATGACTTTGCAGTATTACTTAACTACAAAAAATATTTCTGACCCAAGTAAGCTTCCTCAGATGAAGTTATTTTACTCATGACATGTTGGATTCAGAGTCAGGCTGCCAGGGCCAATTGTAGGTAAAATGGTGTCAGTTTGGCTAGGGGGGTTTTCTCACATTCAATAGAGGTTCATCATAATTTTTATGCTAATACAGTCTCAACAGTTTTTGTATCATTCCTGACACAAATCATTGTTATATTTTTTCTTGGATGTTCTGTCTTTTTTCATATTTCATTCTTTATTTGCTATACGTACTCCTGGTGTTTAGTTTGCTGTAGGCAATGCAGCTGCAATGGTCCTACTCTATATTGATCTATCACTGTTTTGGTTTCATGTTGCAGGGTATAGTCATTCACAACCTTGATTACATCCTAACTGTTTCATCGCATGCATTTGCTAGTGCTGCGCCAGAGCTCTTAGTTAGCCTTGAAAATCTATTAGATATAAAGTCATCTGAACCGTGGAGTTACCGTAAGTTGCCTACTCCAACAGCTACATTCCCTGCTATTATAAATAGTGAAGAGGAAGACTGTCAAAGTGAAGTTGTAAGAACTCGTGACTACAATAATAATAAGCGTAATTTGATAACGGAGGCAGTTCAGCGATCAGACTCTTTTCTACAACCTAAAGATGATTTAGCTCAAAGTGTTTCAAAACAAGTTAGAGCTTTGCGAAAGAAGTTACAACAGATTGAGATACTTGAGACAAAACAAGCTACTGGTCATCTTCTTGATGACCAACAAACTGCAAAGCTGAAAACAAGGCCAGCACTTGAAAGTTCACTAGTAGAGCTTGGTGTTCCAGTTGGGACTGCACAGTCAAAAGGATCAGCATCAGTTTTGCTAGACATGAGAGGGAACAAAAGGGCTGAGGTTTCAAAGAAACAAAAAAGAAGAAGCAAACAAAAGTTGGGACAATTGGAAGCAGTGACTAGTATTAGCGGAAGTGAGGAATTATCAAACTCTCAAAAGGAACTCCTGAATGTTGAGATTTCTGAAGAATCTAAGAAGGTAAGGTTCCTGTACAATCATTTGCCTCCAATATTCAAATGAATTGTGCTTAGGTATTTGATGATATTAGACAGGTAAGTAACAGTTTTTGGTATTGTTATAGTTCAAATTTTGAGAAATTATATTGGTTATTTTCTTCAAGTTATCCAGGATAGAAATTTGAGATGTCAGAGCTCAGTTTAAGACATCTCACATTTGGTTGTTTCCAATATTTTTAAGGAGGAACCTTGGATGTCTGAGCAATGTGTGGGGAACCAAGCCCCCAACGACTTCTTTGTTCAGAAAAATTGCAACTCTGAATTATCGAAAGGTAAAAGTGCATCGTGTGCTGCATCTAAGAAGAAGAACCGAAAAGGTGGGCTTTCCATGTTCTTAAGTGGTGCCCTTGATGATACCCCCAAAGAAGCTTGTCCACCTCCATTAACACCTAAAAGTGAGGGTCCTGCATGGGGTGGGGCTAAGGTTTCAAAGGGATCTACTACGCTTCGAGAGATTCAGGATGAGCAGAGCAAAGTCAAAGTTAGTCAACCAAGGAGGAACAAAGATCACATGGAGGATCATTTAAACGACAGAATTGATGGGAAAGTTTTGCTAAGTTCATTTTTGCCATCCAAACCAATACCTGTTATCGGAGCACATCCATCACAAGACTCTGATGTGGAAAAAGGCACCCCTACTTGGGCTTCTGGGACTCCACCACATATTTCTCGTCCGTCTCTTAGGGATATTCAAATGCAGCAGGTATTCATATTAACCCTTGTCCTTTTTTTTCTCGGGATTTACTTACTATTCATATAGGCCGATGCTCCATTAATATTTTTGAAAATGGAAAGTGGATCTCATATTCATGCCATGATTTCATAGGATTATTTATTTCCCTATATACAGCTCCTCAAAATCCGTTTCTTGTTGATTAAATGACTCGCATGATTTACAAGTGTTTCAATATCATGCACTGTTTCCATTTCAATCATTTTTCTGGTTGTACATTTGTGCGAACTTCATAGGCATGCATTTCTGCTGTTTTTGTCTGCTTGTTGAATATTAGGGAAAACAGCAGGGTAATATTTCCCCCAGTCCAAAGTTGAGAACGACTGGGTTTGCAGTTGCCAGTGGCCAGGGATCGCCGTCAGATTCTCCTGGGATGAACCGCTGGTTCAAACCTGAGATTGATATACCATCATCAATTCGATCCATTCAGATCGAGGAAAAGGCCATGAAGGACCTGAAGCGCTTCTACAGCACCGTCAAGATTGCCAAGAGCGCAACATAGTTGAGGCCAAACATATTTGATTTGTTACGTAGCAGTTGAGGCCCCTCCTTCCTGTCTTGTTTTGCAAGTCAATGGACTACTGTGTAGTTGAATGTATAGATATGACCTCATTGTTCATTCAATCTCTTAATTATTAGAGTAGTTTAAATCTCTTTTTCCCATTTAATCTGTACATCTTTGATTTGTAGAGTTAATCCTTAAAATACTCTTCTCTCAAAAGGAGCAATAATCTTACAATAAGTTACATGTTTCTTGTCCTTGGAAATGAAAAGTAAGACAATACATCATATATTGTTTCGATGCCTGGTTAGGTCCAATTGGTTTAAGTTGAGGATTATGCGTTAGTTACTTGTCCAGTCAGTGTTCATATCTTATATTTTTCTTTACTTTTATGATCGGCGTTTGATAATTACGAATGCAGAATACAGTAATGCATAGAAATACATTTTAAAGCATGCTCTAGTGAAGCAATTGAATAAAACTTATTATCCTTTCCCTACCTTTGGCCCATCTGGACAATGTCTGTCAACTGTAGTTTAGTATTTTGAAGTTCATAATTAATAGGCCAAAAGTAATTTATAATTTCGTTATCAATTGCAAAAGGAAAGACTTAAAACCAATATAATATGTGTTGTACTTGCCCCCTTGGTGCCAACGCACAAAAGAAATAGCAGTAACGAATACGAATAAACTATAAATAGATTTCCTGACTTCAATAAAATGGTTATTCAATCATTTATTTGTACAGTGGTGCTTTTTCTTAATTACTTAATAACATCCCTTCCCTTTTGAGGTCGAATTTTATTCCAAGTCTCACATTGATGAATGATGATCTAACTTCTCTGAAAAAGTTCAATTACCCTAATAAAAGATGAAGGAAAAAAAAAAGAAAATGATCATAAAAAATGAATAATTCCAAAGAAAGAGAAAATTTATGGATTTAATCTAACGACATGTAAATGTAAGTCTTAGTGAAAATTAAATTTATTTATCTTTTATGAATTGTCAAAAAATCTGTAAAATTTAAAATATCTAAAATAAATTACTTGATTGATTTAAAATCAGAATTGTCATAATGGTATTAAATACAATAACTTGGATAAAATTGAGTATTAAGTAACTGTTCTTTCCTCAACTTATTCAAGCCTTATGAATAAAGGGTCTAGTTTACCTTCTTTTAAAGCTTCACGTCTGAGAGTTTAAACTTCCTCCGTAACTTCCTAATTTAAATTTTAGAGGACCTAACCACTTAGTCAAGCAAAATTAGATATCTAAAACCTTCTCTGAATTATTATTAAATTACGGAACTCAACATTATAAAAAGTCCCTTCATTTTGGTTTTTCTATCTTCTTTATTAATTAAATAGCTGATGTCTTTACATCTTTCTTCAACCCTTTCTATTGTCAATTTCCCTTTCATGTTAAACGTACTCTTTCTAATAAAATTGAAAACCTGCTGAAATCACCTATCTTTTTGCAGAAAGTTGTATTTCTGATACTTCTTTACGTTTGCTTTGTCCCTATAGCATCGACTCCCGTCACTGCTCTTGGACAAGAAGAAGTATAAGAACCATTCTCTCTACATATTGTCCAAAATTTAAAGAAATTATCCAAAATTCCTGTCTGGAACAATGTGGTTTAAAAGTCACTATAACAAAACAGTATGTGAAGCTAGAAATTCCTCTCTTTGGAGAGAACAGAATCATACTCATCTTCATATTGGTGCTATTCATCTTGCGCTCACCCTCCATGGAAGAAAATGAATTCTTGCTACAGCCAGGATACCCCTTCTTGACACTGCTTGTACTACGTACCAAAATGCACTAATTAGTATTCTGTTGGCAACCCTCAACAATAAAAATGTCATCCTCATTATTGCCCCTAATTTTAATACCAGGTTGGATGATCTCATCTTGTCTGAACGACTCCAAGTTCAGATCCGAATTACTGAAGCAGAACAAGATCCTATAGCATTATGGCCACTCTACACCATCAAATAATCTACCATTTGCATAATCATACAATATATCTCAATATCCTCAATTCCACTTCAGATGCCTTGTATATGGTAGTAGACAGATCTCATAATCAAACTACCATTATTCAGATCCTAAAGCAATCGCCATTGATGGAGCTTAAAAAGTTGATGTCAACTTAATGGATCACTAATTATCAAAAAGTGTACCATGCTCCTCATATGCACTCTTTTCACATTACCACACCTCCTATCATCAAGACCCTATAAGATGGATCGGTGAAATCCATTTACAACAAAGCCAGTAAAGATTAACATGGACCCTCAACTACTTCTGGTTTTATTTTTATGCTTTAACTAGTATTCTCACGTACAACAGGCAATGATGGACCTCCAATATATTATTTCAAACCTGATGGAGAACCTGTATATGTTAGTCATCAACATGGACATTTTGTCTGGGATGTAAATTCATCCATGTTTGAACCAGATTGTGAGATCTATTTGAATTATGAATCAAACAGTAATGATGATGAGCTATATACTCGACAAAAGAAGAAAAAAAATCAAAAAACAACAGTAAATAGAAATTTATAGTTGTCAACCTGCTCGACAATTCCACTGTGAAAATGATGATGATGATCCTAATTCTCGACCTTGGAATGGAATTAAAAACCCAAGACCAAGACCCAGAAATCTTCAAGAATTACTCAAAGTTGTTGACTAGGAACATTTGTTCCATCCAAAGTCAATTTTAAAACATCTTTATCCAATTATTCTTTCTATTCCTATTGTTCCTACTCCAAACATCATTCCTTGCACGATGGTCAAAGCATACAAGGAAAAATTGCCTTCATTAGAGAGACGAACTGATGGTAATTGTAGGTTATTTCTAACCCTTATGTTCATGCTACAGGAATTATTTCTCATAGCACTATGATCTCAACTTTTTTTTATGAAACTCTCAACTAGCAGACTGACAATGCTTTGGCCTTCGATGAATTGATTCCAAACTTGATAGGCTTAATCAACAAATGTAGGCAACTTACCAACGAGTTGATACAATCTCTTCACAAATCCAAATATTATACAAGTCTTTAAAAGATCACATGGCCCAACTTGATACTGATCTTAGAAGATATGTTGATACTCAATATTTTGGACTTGATTTCACCCATAAGGAGTAAGAACTCAGAAAGGTGAAGGAAGTACTTTAATGAATGGAAGTCGACATGCAGAGAGAATAGCCCAAGACTGTTTATGGAGCTTACCCCACATCTTTTCCAATTATCCAACCCATCTATTCTTCACTAAAATATCCTGAAGATACTAATTATGAGAAAGTATTCACTACCATCAGTAAACCCAAATGACCAAGTCCTCAAAACCCAAACTTGACAAGTCTTTTGAGCCATCACCTTTATACTAGCTAATCCATGGACTAAACCCTTACAAATTCACACTCCACCTTCTTCCCCACCAAAAACATAACCTCCCCCTCTACTAGGAAAGACAAAGCTCCTTAATCAAAGTTTATCGTAACAACTCTTGCACCAATATCCATTATTGATATATCTAATGAAGAATGCCCCTTTGTGAATTCTAATATATCTAAGCAATCTTTAGAAATATCCGAACCATCTTTAAATGAGTCTAAGCAATTTTTTGATCTTACTTAGCTCAGATTATGATGACCATGCTTGAACCTATTGAGGTTGAACTAGTCATTAGTGAAGTTGAATCCATAAGAACTGAACTTTTCAGAACCTCACTGCTTGCAGCACCAATACTAGCACCAACTAGACCTACTTCAGGACCCTGGTTTACCTTTGATGATCTTCTACCTAAAAAATGGAGAGTGTGCCCCTATGAATTCGTGCTTGGATTTACTTGCAAATGACTCGACCAAATAATCCATTAAGAGAAATTTTGTCTAAGTTTACTTCTCATTTTACTTGCACCTTGCGAGAATGGTGACAAAGTCTAGGTGATTATCGATGACTGCAATACATTCAATTTACTTCTGCTAGATTACTTTTTAATGTAATTCAGAAAGGGTTTATTGCTGATTTCTAACTCATTGATAAACAAATCAAGAAGGAATGTTTTAAGATGAAATGATGTTCTCTGGATAAAAGAGATCTACATAAACATTTTCAATGTATGATAGCATGTTACTATCTTCTCAATGGATTCAATGATGTTAACCTCCATTATACATTCATTTCCTCTCTTCTAGAAGAGTTACAACCTAAATTACAAAGGACCATTGTCGTATTACGAAGAGATATGAGGGATATATCTCTTAGAGAATCTATCAACTCGCCTTAGCTTCATTTGACAAGTTGTGTGATCAACAAATGTTTTTTAAGAAGATGATGAAAGTTGGTCCTCTGTTGAAAAAGGCTTGTAAAAAGCCTTATATGAAAATCAAATATAAGGAGAAAAAAAGACTATGATTGTCAAACAAAAAAGAAACATCATCACATACAATTCTCCTACAAGAAATCTCATCAATCCCACATTTCTTCTAGAAGAAATTATCCACCCTTCAGAAGAAAGAAACAATGTATATTTGTTAAATTCTTCAAACGAAAAAATCCTTAAGCAAAGAAGGCAGATTGATGTCTTATCTGTAGCAAGCTAGGACATTATGCTTGTCAGTGTCTTAATAAGACGAAAAGGGATGTCAAACTATTAAATTCCATTAAAGCTATCATGCCTATCCAAGATGATGGAAACATTGAAGATTTCATTGAAGAACAATCCAATTAAGACGAAGAGACCAAATTTGTTGTTCCACTTGATTCTTTTGATGACTAGTTTGAATCATTTGATATCTCCATTTCTGATGATACTGAAGATGACAAGTTACACATGTTACAACAAAAGTGTTTGAAAGTAGATTTGAGACCCCTCACAATTCCTTGACCTTATTTCCATATCCAATTACTACAATAAGACAAATATGATAGGCCTATTAAAGTTATTGGTTATATGGACACTAGATCATGTCGAAGTATTCTGAAGCCTAACATTTTACCTCTTGAATCATGGAGTTCACATGATGAGTATTTCACTACTACTGTTGGAAATTCTTTTAAAATTGGGCTTATAAAAAAAAGGAATCCACTTCTTCCCTGACTATTTGGTTTGGACTAAAGTCCTTGAAAGCCATCTCCCTGGCCCAGATATTCTTATTGACATAAATGTCTTTTGTAAGGCATCTCCATTACAAATCCTCCCTTCAGGGATTAAATATTATGCCAATTTCAGTGCCTACACTGACATAAAAAATGTGTTTGAACTCACACAAGTGCTACCTCCATACGAGCCCCTACGAGACCAATTCTAAGAACATTATCCTGAGAACCATGCACAATTCTTACATCCTCAACCTTTATGAAAGAATCCTCACTTCTTTATCCATCTCCCAACTAACAAGAATGAGGATATCAATCCTACAAACACTATTTATCTAGATATGAAACCTAATGATCTAAAATTAGCCCAAGAAGAATGTGCCATCCTATCACAACATGAATTAATCGAGCCCACAAACCCCGACTAAGCTTCTCTAACTTTTTATGTGAACAAGAGACTGAATAGAAACGTGGGAAAAAGAAATTAGTGATTGATTACAAACCTCTCAATGCTTTCCCAAACGATGACAAGTTTCCCCTGCTAAAGATTAGTACTCAAGTCTTCTTTCTCAAAGAAGCTACAATTGTCTCCAAGTTTGATTTGAAAGTAGGATTTTGGCAATTGGGAATTGACTCCAGGAAAGATAGAAGACAACCTTCTATATTCCTAATTCCCAATATCAATGGATGGTAATGCCATTTAGACTCAAGGTTGTGCCTTCATTATTTCAACGGGCCATAAAAAAATCTACGAACCCATTCTCTTAAGCACCTTGGTCTACATTGATGACATATTACAATATTTGTAAACCCATGAACAACACAAATCTCTACTCCAACCTTTTTTTGAACTTATAAAACAAAATGGAATTATGCTCTCAATAAAAAAGAGCCATATTGGGTCAACCTAAATAAAAGTTTTGGGTATGTTTTTTTATAATGGTTATTATCAGCCTAGTCCACGTATCGCCAGTGAATTATTGCATTTTCCAAGTGAAATCTCAACACTAAATAGATCTAACAATTCCTTGTAATAGTTAACTACATTAGAGATTCCATCCCCCATTTGGTTGATTATACATCTATTTTATAAAATTTGCTAAAAATGAATCCACTAAGATCAAACTAGAGCTACATAACACTTAAAGAAACCCTGTCAGAATCCACCAACTTTAAGGATTCATAACAAAGGCTTGTGAATCTTGTAGCCAAACATTAGTGACCATTATTGAGGTGCTGTCCTCATTGAGGAGATTGACAGGAAACAACACTACTGTGGTCATGCCAATGGACAATTTAAAAAATATGAAAAACACAACCATTCTAGCTATAAATTTTTGTGGTAAAAAAGAGAATTGAAAAGTTCAATTTCCATTTCATCCTTATCACTTTGTGATACAAACAGACAACACAACTTTTCCTAAGATTCTTGAGCCTAAAAAGAAGACACTACTAGATAGCCAGTTGTTTCGATAGCAAGAATGGTTCTCCTGCTATAAATTCATCATTCGCCATATTAAAGGACATTAGAATATTCTTGTCAACTTTCTTTCTCGACCCAAGAAACAAGTTCAGTTGATTTATCCTCTTTTCTCGAGAACAATACCTTTGCTCCTTCCCATCATAAAGTTTCCTCAATACGCCAAAATTCCAAAACCCCTTCCTCCTCTCTCTAAATCCTTGAACTACAATAGAAGAGATTCTTACTATTCTCCAACAGAGTCTACTCTACTATCTTAACCTCACACTTATCACTCTTAAATTTTCTCCCCTTCTTCATCATTTTGATTTTGTTACACCTTATTAAGTGCTCTATCATCTTTATGACACACTCACTTAACCAACATTGTGGCATTTATGGGCTTTATTTGCTCAATATGCCTGCCTATTTCCCTTTCTCCTCTCTACATCTACAGAAATCTTTTAAACCCTACCAATTCTAAATCTCTCTTTTGAGCCTTCCTTGAATGGTTCCAGCCTCTGTTAAAATGGTACATTCAGGTGTCTTAGATTTTGAATAAACACCAACTCTGGGATATTCACTTACGAGATCAAAAAAACTTGTTCTATCTTCTACATCCATTGTCATTACTATTTGACGACAATAGGGTACATCTGTACCTTTAAGCACATCCAACTTTGGCACACCTCTGTTGGCCGACCTACAGATCACAAGCAGTTGATGACTGATTTACATTCCTTTCTGGATTAATTAAATCGTCATCCTAAAAAAAATTTATCCACTAAATGCACATCTCTAAGCCCTTATCCTGGAAATTTTACTCTCTCATAACCCATCTCTGCTTCTGCTAGATATTGGACTTCAGTTGATTAGATTACTTTCACTGGTTTAAACATCATGGCTAGTGACTTACCATTTCCACTAGGCTTTGCCTCCCAAAGACCATCTGAATTAGAGAAAGTTCTACAAAGCCCAACAACATTCAGCCCAATGAACTACATGATCCATTTCCAGATGCTCAAAGCCCATGACCTTCAATTTGGTCTGATACAGAAATTGACCTTTTATCCAAGCCATGGACAAAGTTGATGATGACATGGACTTGACAAATGATTCCAACAATGATAATAGTGGCCCATATTCTCTCTGCCCCTCTTTAAAGATTCCTTTGTATTTTGTAAAAGAATCTTTGGGACCCAGTGTTTCCCAATCATTCTTCTTTTTACTATTTACTTTTTTATGTTACTGTGTATTATTGTACCTAGGGAATCTTTTCCCGTAAAGTTGTTTGTCTTTATCACCTTGCTTAGTCTATAAAAGCAAGGCTTCTCCTTCATTGTAATTAGACTTGAAAGACTCTCAAAAGACTTATATTAGAAAAAGAAAATAAGATTAGAAAAAGAAAATAATGTGTGTTTCTCTTCCTGTGGCTTCTTTCTAAATTCTCTCTCTTAAAAGCTTGATTCTTGAATGATGTAATCATGGTCATACAAAAAGACAAGTATGCTCTATACTTACCTCTTTATGAGGATCCTGTGTATTAGAAAATCTTAGACCATAGATCCTGTTTAAGGTTTTTGTTAATCTGGGAAAGATTGGAGAGTGTAAATTCCTAAAAAGGAGAGTTAATGCTTGTTGGGAGAAAGGGCTTATATCTTGGCTAGCATACCTGGAATTTACATTACCGTTTATCTTTGTTCTCTTATGGATGATTTGTTATAAATCACGAGACTGATATATAGGCTAGAAGCCCATGATGTAGCTCTAGTGAGGCTTTTCAGTGAAATATTCCACGAGTCTAGGAGCTACAACCAAATATTTGAATTTCGTACTGTATCAGTCGAAAGACGGTACAAAATTATGTTCAAAAATATCGATCGTTCACACTGATCGATACCAGCTGATTTTGCATGGTACTAGCCTATACCGGCTGGTATTTAAAGTACCGGCTAATACTGTGAACTTTTAAAAATAGGACTTTTCAGAAAAATAAAAAAAAACCTTTCAAAAACTACTTTCCCATGTCCCCTCCTCTCACCCTTTTCAAATATTTGTTTTAATTAGCTATTTATTTCAACTTTTATTGTGATTTTTTTAATTTTATTTTAAAAATAAAATAAATTATTTTTATTACTCGTAATAATTATACAATATATAAAACTTTAAACTAAATTATTTTTAATTAAATTTGTTTTAATATTTTATATAATATTTATTAATAAAGTATTAATAAATATTATTTAATTTTTAAAATAAATAATTTAAAATTTATTATTTATAAACTAATATTAATTTTTAAATATATTTTAATTATTAAATAAAATTTTACTTAAAATTTATATATTTTAAAAATATAATAATTAATTTTACAAATTTAAATTAAATTTAGTTGTTTACAATTTTAGTAATAATTAACTTTAATTAATTAAATATGTAATATGAAATTAAGTTGTTTAAATTCTTATTAATAATTAATATATTTAATAATATATTTAATTAATAGTAAATTAAATATTTTTTTTAGGTTTCACTTCTAATTGGTTGTTTTCTTATCACAAACTCTTGTTGTAAATTGTAATAATTAGAAAGAGGGTCTTTATTGTTCTTTTTATTTGATGTTTTAATGTTATTATTATTTATTATATGATAAAATTGTAATATTTTAAACACTTTGTATTGTTCTAAATTTTTTACTTATATGATGATAATTGTCTTTTTTCATATTAATTGTGTTTAATATTTATATGTGAAATATCTGAAAATTATTGTTATTTAATATTAATTATGATTATTATTTATTATTATGATTTTTAGAAACATGGTTTATGTAAACTTATAAACCATAACAGTACAACTGTACAATATGACAATGAACTATTTTACAATTTCTAAAAAAGTTTAGGAACTATTTTATAAATTTAAAAAATTACCCGAAACGGTACCCAGTATTAACCGGTATCGATACAGTGCCGTACTAGAATCCAATATGTTACCAAGTTTGGTATAGCATTCACAACATTGGCCACAGTAAGAGGAACCTTTTTCAATTCACTAGTGTAAACAATGCCACATATCTTACTAATGTTATCCCCATCTACCCTCTAACCAGGGGTAGCCCAAGTGGTATCAGAGCCATAAGAGTTATTGAATGTGACTATAGTATTCTGGATAAGAGTGAGTAAACAGTTTTCTTAAGCCATGAATACCTTACCAAATGACCATGTTAAAGGATTAATCAAGCCCACAAAATATGACTGGGTGTAACATCCCGTCACCGATGGGATGGGTACAGTTCATTTTATACGTAATTGTGCATATGCATGTATTATTGAATTGTGTATAATTGGTTAGTATCGTATTGGCATTTGTACGTACATACATGTATGACATATTTCCGATTGGATTTGGATAACTTGGATTTGGAAAGGATTAGGGCAAGTGTGATAATTAGGTCAAATTTGGCTCGAGGATCGAATTTGAGTTAGAAATGAGAGTTAGG
>JANZLF010000006.1:15429368-15465544 GCA_026546835.1 Erythroxylum foetidum | reverse complement strand
CAAACTTACCTTGGTTCTTGACCCAACCAAGTGGTTTCTTGTATCAAAATGAAGCTTAGACTCTCCTCTTCACTTTTCCTTCTTGGACTTTCTCCAAAATCTTGCTCACTTTCATGGAAATCTCAAAACCCTAACAAGCCTCTTCTTTCTCCTTTTCCTCCCTCCTTTCACGACACTCTTCTTTCCTCTCCCTCCAAATTTCGTTTCTATCTTCTTTTCCTACAAAAATTCACTTATCTCCTTCCTTATATACTCCTTTCTAAGTTACTTAAGCCCAATAAGCCTAAGCCCAACTTACTTCCTTCTTCTTTCTTCTTCTTCTTTCTCATTTCTCCTCCTTACTTACTCAAGCCCATATGTTCTTTAGGCCCATTTTATTCTCTTCTACCTTCCTACCTCATTTAAAGCCCAACTAACTCATTCAACTACATTAACTCTTTCCTAACTTATTACTTAATGTTATCTTAATCAATTAATGCTACTTACTCATTTAATGTCATATGCTATTTAATGCTACCATATTTATTTACTATCTTCTCCAATAATGCTAACTCAATTACTCAATTAGTCCAATTATGCTTAATTAAATGAATAAATAAAAAAAAATTCGGGGCTAATAGAACAAATGTTCCTAGTGAATAGCTTTAAGTAATTCTTAAAGATTTCTAGGTCTTGGTCTTGGGGTTTTAATCCCATTCTAAGGTCGAGAATCAAGATCATCATCATCATTTTGATAGTGGAATTGTCAAGCAGGTTAACAACAATGAATTTCGGTTTATTGCTTTTTTGTTTTTCATCTTCTTCTGTCAAGTATATAGCTCATCATCATTACTGTCTGGTTCATAATTCAAACAAATCTCACAATCTGGATCACACATGGATGAATCTTCATCCCAAATAAAATTTCCACATTGATGGCTAACATATACAGGTTCTCCATCATGTTTGAAATAATGGATTGAAGGTCCATCTTTGCCTTCTGTATGTGAGAACACTAGTTGAAGCATCAAAATAGGATCAGATGTAGTTGATGGTCCAAGTTGATCTTCATTAGGCTTGGTGTAAATGGATTTCACTGATCCATTTCATAGGGTTATGATGATAGGAGGTGTGGTAGTGTGAAAAAAGTGCCTATGAGGAGCATAGAAAACTTTTTGATAATTAATGATCCATTCAATTAGCATCTACTTTTCCAGCTCCATCAGTGGCAATTGCTTCAGGATCCAAATAATGGTAGTTTGATCATGAGCTCTGTCTACTACCATGTACAAGGCATCTGATGTGGAATTATGAAAATTAAGATCTATTGTATGATTCTGCAAACAATAGATCATTTGATGGTGTGGAGTGGTCATAATGGTTGTAGGATCTTGTTCTGCTCTAGCAATTTAGATCTGGACCTGGAGTCATTCAGACATGGTGAGATCATCCAATATGATATTGAAATTAGGGGCAACAATGAGGATTAAATTTTCATTATTAAGGGTTGTCAACAAAGTACCAATTAGTGCATTTTGGTACATAGTATAGGCATTGTCAAAAAGGGATATCCTAAACTACAAGAAAATTAAAGATTACTGACAGAAAATTAATATAAAAAATTATTCCATAGCAAATTAGCGATGAAACTTCCACTCAATTGATAAACTTATAGGAAAAAATGACATTTCCCAACGGAAAAAAACCTATCGATAAATGTGGAGGGAATTTTTCTAGGAAACTTTGTTGACAAAATTTCGTGACAAAATAGCAAAATTCGTTAGGAAAATAGGCGACAATGTTTGGCGGGAGATATGAGTGACAACATTTATCAATGTATTATTTTTCCTTCGGTAAAATCAAATGACGTCGATAGTGTTTTTAAATTTATGGTAAAATGACATCATTTTATAATTAATAAAAACTTAACACTCGAACCTCCCTATCATCTTCTCTAGTTTTTTTATGACTTTTGTTTTCTCCTACACGCATCTTCTTCCATCTGTTGATCTCCTTTCATTCTTCCATTGCTTCCATTGTGTTAGGTTTTTCATGTAGGGGTTGGTTGTCCATTTTCTGCCTTTAAGTTATTTTTTTAGTGTTTGTAATATTTGTTTTAGTGTGGATTGAGTCGTGAGGGATGTTTATTTGGGTTGTTAATGAGTCATCATTTGTTGTTGTGTGGTTGTGTTAGTGAATAATGCATCATAATCAGTAGCTTTGAAACAAAGTAATGTTGTTTTTAAATAGTGTATGAAATGTTATATGAAAGTTATATAAGATGATGATAGACATAATTTGTAATTTGGAATGTTTATAATGATTATGAAACGTTATATATGTAATGTTCCACTTGTTAGAGTAGTGCTCTAAAGACAATCACCTTTAGCACTTTTGAACAAACTTTATTTTGATTAATAAAGCGCAAGGCAATTTTCATTAATTTGATTTTCATTTGTTTATGAATTGATGTCTATCTTAAATCTAATTGATGAAGTCCATGATATAAAACATAGCATGAAGGAAATAATGATGAGATCATGATAATGAGATTCTTATCATGTGTAATTATGTTAGTATCTAAATTATCCCTAGTCATAGGATTAATGAGACAACAGATTGTTATTCTAGATAGACGAGCACATGTTATACTCCTTAATTTGATCAAGCAGTGAATCTCATAAACTGTAAGCATGAGATGTTTAGAGTTAACATGTGGATGTTTACTAAGAGTAGTAAGTACATCATATGACCCATTATGAGATGATCATTTGGATGATCTATCAAATGTCAGTAATTAATCTCATCATAGCAAAGGTGCAAATATCCTTAGACTTGAGGTACTCAAGGATATCTTAGATACTAATCTTGTGCTTTGACACCATTTCTAAAAACCTCGAGATGAGATCACTTATAAGGTGGTGATTGTGTACAATTGTTGGTATTTGAAAGTAATTGAGTAGCAAATATAAAGGATTCGCTACTCCTGATAGAAGGAGATGATACCAACGGCCTCTTGTCAGGTTCATTACTCGGGAGTCTCTGGCCAAAGCAATTACGAGTAATAAAGAGAGTCTTCAATGACACATAAAGTAATTAGATCCTCATGACAAAAACTGACATCACTTAGACTAGATCTGACGTAATCAGACTAGTGGGAGTTGATGCATAGCCCATACTTTGAACCAAATGGGGTATAGGATGGTGAAGGGACGAATTGCACAGTAATTGACTATGAAAAGGTTTGTAAGTCAGATAATTAACTATCGAAGAGTTTGAATGTTAATCCAAATTAGCATCATGAAACCTTTCATGATTCGCTTGAATTAAGAGTTAATTCAAGTCACCAAAATAACTGGGAACCTAAGGATCACACACATAAAAGATCATATGAAAAAAAAAGTGTGCATGGCTACCATTTAAGCAAGCCATGATTGGAAGAAAAACAAAATGTGCATAAAAGATCAAATGAAAATCAATGTGTGGATGGCTATCATTTAATCAAGCCACAATCGTGGCTTACCGACTTAATGACAGGTGGTACATAAGTGAGTTCTTCACTTATGTACACACAAAATTTTTAGCCAAAAACACACTCAATAGAGAGGCTAAAGGTCTAGAAAAGTTTCGGAAGTTGAGAGGAGTGATTTTGAGAATTGTTCATGCAATTTTACGCAATTATTGCATGAGATTAATTGCAAGTAACTTGGTTTTGATCTAACTCTCACTTGAGCATTTACTTGAACTCATCTTATTTGGTGCTCTAACCACCCTTACACACTGATTTTTCTTCATCTTTACATGCTCTCTAGAGGCCAAGGAAGGTATTTGGTGTTTACTACAACCCAAACAAAGAGAAGATTCAAGAAAGGAGGAGTATTTACAAGGTATATATGTTGTAATTTCATGTTCTTATAATTTGTTTATACATGCACACTGATTCTACATTTTCTGGGGATCTCGTGGGGTTGGAATTTTGATTCTGACAGTTTTGCTACCTTGCCATGTATGTGATGCATGGACCCATCTCTAACCCCATTGTCTATAATGATTATTAATAAGATTTCATACCTGTATATTAAGAAACTTTCTACATATTTTTTGTCATATTGGAGCTTATTTTATGAGCTTTTTCACTTGTTTTGAATCGCCTAACAATTGTCCCTTTTATAGATATTTTTTGAATGGATATGTCTAACATGTTTCATTTTCCTTAGTAATACCTACTTAATTTATTTGAGTTGGCATTAGTTTTGTCTATTTCTTGTAAAAAAATTTCCTTTTGACACAATAGTGCTCTATTACTCCTAATTTGGGTATGTAAATAGTTAGCTTGAAATTTTGTTATCAAGGTGACTTAATATTTGTTTGTGTGTGTTTGTGTATGTATGTGTGTGTATATTCTTTATCTACACAAACTTCTCTTTATACTTTTCCTGTTTAACTTTTTTTACCATAAGATTAGTCTAAACTTATTGTTATGGGCTTGATCTACAATTCAAAGTCTAATTACATCATAAATAGCAACACCGTATACTTCTCCTCCTTATTAGATATGTTACATTGGTGTGAAACTATATATTGTATTGTTATTCCAAATATATTCCTACATACTAACCCCATCTGATATGGCCCTATTTATGTACATTTTCCGTATCAATTTTTCATTCTCAATGGTTTCATCTTTCTCTTAAAACTATGTTAATATTTGAAGTGCAAAATAATTTTTTGGTATTTACCTAACCTCAAACTCTTCAAGATTAATTGACCATTTTACAAGTCTTTCTGATAGATTTGTTTTGTGAAGTACTTACCTTATTGACCATTTTGCAAGTCTTTCTAATAGATTTTTTTTGTGAAGTACTTACCTTATTGGTGTGAATAAGCTACTTTCTCATATTTTAGATACTTCAATTTTAGGATTTATAGTATTCTGCTTACATAATATATAAGCTTTTAATTGTTTCCTTTTTCCTAATCAAAACGGAGCTAAGGGAAGTATCCAAAATGGCAATGTAGATGTATAATAATTTTCCTAATCTTAGGGTTTATAACAATAATGGACTTACGAGACAACTAACACTCTTTAGTCCACTAAGATTCATTTGGTTTTTTTAATGTTTCCATGGACAATATAGCCTTATATTTGTAATAAATTAAATTTGATTTTCGTATGGGTGTTCATGAATTTGAGGAATTCACCTACCTTGCCCTTACCCCGAATGTTCATTTTTTAAAGTTGTCTTATGTCATATTTTCTTATGGTTATAAAGCATTATGTTAACTTGGTAGAATGATCTTCTTCCCTTTTTGTCTTTATATCATATAGTTTTCATAGGATTTCATGTTCTTGTAGTTACTTATAGAAGACCATGTTAACTAACCTTTGTTTTCTTCATACTGAAAGGCATGGATTTATAATAATATCTCATTCTGAGTGATGATCAGAGAGTCGTTCAAATTGAGAGCACAGTATAGAGGCTGATGGATTGCATAGCCCAGCTCGGTAAAGAGGTGGATGAGTCGAAAGGGAGGGGTAACACCTCATCACAACAATCAGAGGATCCACCTTCACCAACTGCATAGCTTAGATGGATAAGTTAATACAGATTCATTTTTCCAGAATTCTTAATTTACATTTATTTTCAAGATACTTATTGTTATAAATAATAATTTTTTTATTATCAATTAAGATAATTTTTACTTTATTTTATCAATTAACTTACTTTTTAGAGAAATTAAATGTAAAAAAATCAAAAGAATATCAACAGATTACTCAAAAAGGAATTGAGAAATGGTTATTGAAGTTGTCATCAGTACATTTATTGACAAAATAAACACAAACCGTAGGTAAATTTAGTAGTACATTTATCGACAGAATAAGAAAATTTTTTCGGTAAATTTATCGACAAATCTAGAGTGTCTGTCGCTAATATTAGTGATGGAAGCTTGTAACTCCGTCGCTAAATTTAGCGACAAGATTATAGGTCCATCGCTAACGTTAGCAATGAAACTTTTAAATTATATCGCTAACTTTTACCTATAGTCGATTATCCGATGACTCGTTTGATCGATAATTTCCATCACTAAAACCAATTTTTCTTGTAGTGCTAGCTATAGCAAAAAATCCTTTTATTCCATTGAGGGTGAGCATAAGACGAATAGCTTCAATATGAAGATGAGTATGATTATGTTCTCTCCAAAGACAGATGAGCTCCTTTGGAATTTTTAGCTTCACATATTGTTCTGCAGTGGTAGCTTTTAGACCACACTACTTTAAACAGGAACTTTGGATGATTTCTTTAAATTTTGAAGTATGTGTAAAGAGCATGTTTCTTATACTTCTTGTCCAAGAGCGGTCACATGAGTAGATACTTTAGGGACTAATCAAAAGTAAAGAATTATCATAAATATGACTTTCTGTAAGAAAATGGGTGATTTTAACAAGGTTTTCAATTTTATTGGAAATAGTACGTTTAACATGAGAAGAGAGATTGGCAATAGAAAGGGTTAAAGAAAGATAAAAAGGGTTACTTGGTAAGGTACTCATGGCTTAAGAAAACTCCTTACTCTCTCTTATCCAGAATACTATAGTCACGATCAATAACACTTATGGCTCTGATACACTCGAGCTACCCTAGTTAGAGGGCACACGGGGATAACATCACCAAGGTACGTGGCATTGTTTACACCAGTGAATTGAGAAAGGCTCTTCTCGTTGTGGTTTCTAGACTTGTGGAATATTTCACCGATAAGCCTTACTAGAGTTGCACCACGGGTTTCTAGCCTATATATCACTCTCATAATTTAAAACAGAAGATCCATATGAGATCAAAGATAAACAAAGATTGATTGTAGTGTAAATTCTAGGTATGCTATCTAAGACACAAGCCTTTTTCATCAACGGGCATTAACTCTCAAGGTTTGCCTTTTAGGAATCTACACTCTCCAATCTTTCCCCGTTTAACAATGACCTCAAACCGGATCTATGGTCTAAGATTTTTTGATACAGAGGATCCTCATGAAGAGGCAAGTGTAGAGCATACTTGTCTTTCTATATGACTAGGACTACATTATTTAAGAATCAAGCTTTCCGGAGATAGAATTTAGAAAGAAGCCATAGGATGAGAAACACACAATATTTTTTATTTCTTTTTCCAATCTAATTCTTTTGAGTGCCTTTCAAGTTTGATTCCAATGAAGGAGAAGCCTTGCTTTATAAACTAAGCAAGGGAATAAAGAAAAACAACTTTAAAGAAAAAGATTCCCTAGGTACAATAATGCACACTAACATACAAAAGTAAATAGTAAAAGAAGAATGATTAGGAAACACTGGGTCCTAAAGATTCTTTTTCAACATAAGAAGGAATTTTTTAAAAAGGGGAAGAGAGAGAATTTGTGCCATCACTGTCATTGTCAGAATCTTCTTTCAAGTCCATGTCGTCATCAACTTTGTCCATGGTTTGGATAAAATGGTCAATTTCTGTATCAAACCAAATTAGGGGCCATAGGCTTTGAGTATCTAAAAATGGATTAGGTAGTTCATTGGGTTGAATGTTGGTGGGCTTTGTAGAACTTTCTCCTGGTTCAAATGTTCCATAGGAGGTAAACCTGGTGGACATGGTAAGTCACTAGCCATAATGTTAAAACTAGTGAAAGTAAACTGATCAACTAGAGTTCAATATCCAGTAGAAGGAGAGATGGGCTTTGAGAGAGCACCATTCCCAAAATAAGGGCCTAGAAATGTGCATTTAATGGATAGATTTGTTCTGGTATGATGATTGAAATGATCCAGAAAGGAATGTAAATCAATCATCAGTTGTTTGTGATCTATAGGCCAATCAATAGAGGTGCAGCAAAGTTGAATGTGATTAAGGGTACAAATGTCAAAGTATTATCATAAGGTTCATCTAACCTAAATACTAACTGGGCATTTAGTTATACATGATCGAATATGAAATCAAATATACATAAATAGAAATATTAATTAAAAAACAATGGGTTCATAATTCTGAATCTCCTTGATTGTCTTTTATTGAATGTTCTTGTGATGTAGAGGCTTGATCTTATTTTTCGATGCATCTTTCGATGATTTCTTCATGTTTCCCACTTCTTTGGACCAAAATCGTCCCTTATGGACATTCTCCACGTCTGGAAATCATCTCCTAGTGGCTCCCCATTTTATTAGCCGCCGAAAACGTCTTTTTATATTAAAAACTTACACATTCTAGTACACGGCTATCTATCAGACCGGACATGTCCAAAAATGTCTAAAATCGCAAAAGTGCACGGTTGTGCACTCCTAGATTGCTAATTTTCTGTTTTACATCACGTTTTCACCCGAATTCTTCTCCTTTAAGTCTATGAAGGTAATTATCACTTGTAAACAAACTTGGAGCATATTAAGTACCAAATATATGATAAATATATAAATTATCAAGTAAAAAATATCAAATATGGGTGGTAAAATATAGTCAAATATCCATCTATCAAAGTGCAATTGAGTACCTTATATCCATTTAATTTATTTTTATTGAATTGCTATGTTATTGATACAAATCAAGTAGAAATTAATAAGTTAAACTATGTTTTTGCAAGCAATAATCTTAAATTTTAGATGAGAAAGATATTTTTGTATTATTTTCCTAATTGGCTTATCATAAATATATTTCTTATTATGGAGAATTGTATTCATATTGTTTAATATTTAAATTATATATTAATTTGTTGAACATCAGTGGAAGATTGTATCCATATTATTGTACACTTTTAAAACTACAAGGTATAAAAATTAGAGTGAAACTATAGATCTAGAAATTTTCAAACAAATATTAAGTTGAAATCTCAAATAATTAAGGTACTTAAGAATTAGTTGCAGATTGTTAGGATAAAAGAAATTGAGTTTACAAAAATTATTCATTTTCAATATTACTATGTCTAATTAAAGATTGTCATGTAGAATAATTATAGTTAACTTTATGAATCAAGAATAAATTTATAAATAATAATTGTATCGATAATTAATTGACACCATTTGCTATTCAAATTAATGCTACAAGCTTTCCTAAACCATTATAATAGAGGATTTCACAACATTTAAAGGGAAAGAAGGAATAAGTTTTAAAAGCTCCTTAAAAGTTTAGGTTTGTCTATTAAGAGCTCTGATAAATTGTTGCAGGTACACTAATGCACTCAATTATCAATACTTCACGAAACCTATAAGGAAAAACACTGAAGCATCATCAAGTTGACATTAGTGACCAAAATAACACCAAAGTATGTATATACCAACACTTAAATTTTTGGTAAGTCTTCAACAAGCAAATCAACACCTACATAAGAACATGTCATTAAGACATAAACCCTTACACCTTCAAATTCAAGATATTAAGCAAATTGACATCATCTATAACAATAATCAAACATTTAATGAATCTTCAATAAATAATTGATCAATAATTTGAGATCAAGTCATTAAATCATAACCCTCATATGAAAAAAAAATTAAGTTACAGATGTGAGATCAATTCTAACAACTTTATGCAACACTAAGCTGAAGAATAAACTTAGATGATACATCACAAGCAAACTGAAATATGCATAATCTTGATTTAGTATTACTTTTCTTACTTTCAAATAATTCAAACACAAAATTTATATCTATAATACATATTGTACAGAAATCACGACATTATTGTTCCTAATTTAGATTAAAAATATTGCAATTAAAGGAATATTATGATGCAAAGTTATTTTACATAGTCAAAAACTTAGTAGTTATTTTATTGAAATTAATAGTAAATATGTTTCTTAGTTTATTATGTTGAAATTCAAACGACTGGTTTTATATTCTTAATAAATAAAAATTGATTGATAATATCGAGTTTATATTAATCTTTTATAATTGATTTCACTGATAACTAATTTAAATTTTTAATTAGTTTTCATACTAGCAATAAATTTCAAATTTGAAATGAATCTATACACTTCATAAGAAAATTGAGATGAAAACATAATTATTATTGAGTTTATTTGCTTTTAAACTATGCATTGATTTTATTTTTGTTGATGTAATTATAAATGGTTAATTTTTAATTATATAATCATATAGGTGATAATTTAGTCAATAATTATTTATTCATGTTGAAGTAACATAGATTGAGATTGACCTAAGAAAGATTGAGAAACAAATCTGTGTTATAATTAATTTATTTTAGAATAGTATCGAAATTATAAGAATTCATTAATCATGATCAAAAGATAATTCTATCAGTTATAAATCTAAAATATGTTTTATATTAAATATATATTTAAATTTATTGTATATATGAATAATCAATTACCCATAATAGAGTTAAACATAGGGATGGTAATTTGGGTTTCGATTTGTTCTAAAGTTAATCAGGCTTCATGTTGGGATCTAGTTTGGGAGTGTTAACTCGACTTGACCTAAAATTAACGAGCCAAATTAAAGTAACCATGTTTCAAGTTAGACTTGATCTTAGAAGAGTCAACTTGACCTGATTGGTTTGAGTAAAGTGACTTCATTTTAGTCTCAATCCATGAAAAAAAAAATCAAGTTTGAGTTATAAGTGACTTGAACTTGATATAAGCTCCCCTCATCCTTAATTGAACATCATCTTTCACTATGAAGTGTAGAAAAAATATTTTATATGTTTTTGTTTTTATTGTATAAATTATAATTAGTGGAATGTCTTTTAAATTAATAAAGGCAAGAATTGAAGTAGATTTGAACTTTTTTTCTTAGATAAAGTATGGACTTTAAACAAAGAATATGAATTGTATAGTATGTTATCAATAAATGAGAACCGCTACACTTTTGATGTAAGAAAGGATAAAATTAATAACCTTTTTGTAACACTTCTTCCCTACCGATTTCAAAATTTAGTCTTTAGGTTGGATTCCTAGAAGAGTTGTTAGACCGATTTGGACATTGCAAGACATCCGCTTAGTACAATGAATCATTGACAAGAAGAAAACAAAAGACAAAAAGGAAACAAAAATTTGGGAACTAACCAAAGTAACTATTGACAATAATCACAATCTTGTTGACAATATTCACATAAGAAAAATAAAAACAAAAACAAAAGCAAAAATCCCTTGTTCGATTAATTAAGAAAAAGTTGGCAACCTGTTCCACTACCAAACAACACATAGGCTTTAAAAGCAAAATTGGGCAACGTAAAGAAATGGTTTTTAATTTTTCTTTGCAAGTTGCAATTTGGAAAGTGAGATAGCAAGAAAAAGTGAGGTATAAGTTATTCAAAATATACACATTGAAACTTTTAGACAAGTGGGTCGTTTTCATTTTAGTTATAATTTTCCCAAAATTCCATAGGTCCTGAGTGGAGGAGAAACTGTAGATTGCAAGAAAAGATAGGTAGTAGGTTTGCAGAGAAGGATAGCTTTTACTGAGCAACAATAATTAAGAAGGAAGACTTGTATTCTAAAAAGGATACAACTTAGGTAGATAAAAGTTTGTTTAATATATAATAAATAAAATACAACTGAAATCCTAAAATTAAGCTACTAAAAGCAACCATGATTAACAACACACTAACATAAACTATGGAGAATCAGAACTAACACTAACATCCCTCCTTTAATTCTGATTCGAAGTGCCCCAAGCAAGCGTCGAAACTTGACAAAAGTGTCATATTTCAGCGGCTTAGTCAGAATGTCCACAATTTGGTTTCCAGATTCACAATACTTTAATTCAGTCTTTTGTTTTTCAACCAAATCCTGTAAGAAATGGAACCACATGTTAATATGCTTGCTTCTTCCATGTGCGATTGTATTTTTTGCTAATTTAATTGCTGAAGTATTATCAACAAAAATCTTCATAGGACCTTACTTTAAAGCACCAATTTGGCTCACCAAATTACATAACCATATGGCTTGACATGCACTAGTTACTGTAGCTACATATTCTGCTTCACATGTTGAGAGAGCTACATAGTATGCACTAGTTACAATAGATTGTCTACAATAAATGAGAACCGCTACACAGTACAAACTGTGTTGCCATATTTAAAACAATAGCCTATAGAAGAGTAAAATAAGTCATAATCATGAGTACCTTTTAGATACCTTAAAATCCTCTTAGCCACTTGCATATGAGATTGATGAGGAGACTCCTAGAACCTACTAATCAAGCCAACACCATATGAGATATCAGGCCTGGTACATGTGAGATACCTTAAACTTCCCACAAATTGCTTGAAGTAGGTTGAATCAACAGGAGTTCCTTCTCCATTCTTAGACAATTTTGTACCAACTTCCATTAGGGTTCTCACAAGATTACAATTTTGCATATTGAATTTTTTCAAAATTTCTGTAGCATACTTTTTTTAGAGATAAAAATTCCATTATTTCTTTGACATACTTCTATGCCCAAAAAACATGACATCAAGCCAAGATCAATCATGTCAAACACTTGCATGATGGACTTTTTGAAATCTTCAATCATTTTTAAATTCTTTCCTGTAAAAATCAAATCATCAACATACAAACATACCAATAACATTTTACTATAGTCATTTACCTTCACATATAAAGAATGTTCATATGGGCATTTTTTGAAGCCAGTATCAAGGAAGAATGAATCAATTCCCTTAGTGCTTGCTTGAGGCCATACAAGGCTTTCTTTAGTTCGTACATCTTCTCTTCACTTCCTTGCTTGACGAATCCCGAAGGTTGCTTGACAAACGCCTCTTCTTCAAGTGGTCCATTTAGAAAGGCAGACTTCACGTCCGTTTGGTGGATCTTCCAATGATTTTGTGCCACCAAGGCAATTATGAGTCTAACAGTTACCATTCGTACAATTGGAGAAAACACTTCTTGATAATCATAGCCAAGCCTTTGCTCATAACCTTTTGTTACCAATTGAGCCTTATGTCTTTCCACCTCACCATTTGGTTTTAGCTTTGTTTTGAAGACCCATTTGACATCAATAACTTCATGGTCTTCTAGTAAATCAAAAAGTACCCACATGTTGTTTCTTTCAATTGCCTTAATCTCCTCATGCATTGCACTCACCCATTTAAGATCTTAAATTGCCTCTTCCAAGTTTACTGGTTCAATATCTGCAAAAAAAAAGCAAAGTGTACCAATTCTCCATCATCATCAACTTGATCATCACGAGTTATCTCATAATTTTGCAAGTGGACTAGTAGTTGATGATGTCGTATAGGCCTCACAGGTTCAACTAGAACTTGTGGCAAAGAAAACTTTGGGTAGAGCTTGTGTCTCCCCCATTTGTAATTGGAACTTCTACTTCTTCAGGAAGGATGGAGATTACACTCAGCTGAGAGTCTTTATGATGATCTAAGTTCCAATTCCAAACATCTTCTTCAGCAAAAGTGACATCTCGGCTGACAATCACTTTCTTTGTCATTTGATTGAACAATTTGTATCCTCCATTCTTGTAGTCTATTAAGATGGTCTTTTTAGCTCGACCATCTAGCTTTCCCCTTCTCTCTACTGGAATATGAGCATAGGTTATAGCACCAAACACCTTAAGATGTTTTACACTTGGCTTGACACCACTCCAAACTTTTGCAGGGGTGACATTCTAAACACCTTTTGTTGGAGATCTATTTAGGAGGTAAACATGAAACAGCTTCTGCCCAAAAGGAATTGGGCAATTTTTTTTTTAACAAGCTCCTGTCCATGTCCATTATTGTTTTGTTTTTTCGTTTAACAACACCGTTATGTTGTAGAGTGTATAGACAAGTGACCTCATGCTTTATTCCCTGTTCTTTGCAATATTTCTTAAATTCATTAGAGGTATATTCACCTCCACCAATAAATCTACCACTCTGTTTTCAATATGCACTTTAAATTTCTTAAAACAATTAAAGACTTATGACTTCCTTTGTAAAAAGTATATCCAAATTTTTTTAGTGAAATCATCAATGAAGGTTAAAAAAATACCTGTTGCTACCATTTGATATGGTGTTCATAGGACCACAAACATCATAATAAACAATCTCAAGTGGATGGGATGATTGTTGTTAATGTTTTGTTGAAAAAGGTTTTCTATGATATTTCCCAAGTGTGCAAGCTTCACACAGTTGTTCAGGATGAAATATCGTAGGCATGTGTTTGACTATATTTTTTTGAGCAAGCATTTTTAGACTATGAAAATTCAGATGCCCAAATCATAAATGTCACAACCAAGACTTATCTTTAACAATTGTATTAAGGAAATGATATATACCACTAGAAATATCAACTTGGAACTTACGACGGCTAGTCATAGGTGCCTTAATAATAAATGTACGGCTTTTGTCACAAATGGAGAGTTGTTGATCACGAAGATTCATGTCATACCCTTTTTCCAGTAGTTAACCCATACTTAACAAATTAGTTTTCATACTTGGAACATAGAAAACATCATAAATATATTTGTGAACTCCATTCTTCAAACTGATAAGAACATGTCGTTTTCCCATCACTGGTATAGTACTATCATCAGCAAATTTGACTTTGGTGTGGAATGATTCATCAAGATCAGCAAATAATTCCTTTTTGTCGCACATATTGTCAGTACACCCAGTATCAAGAAACCAAGTGTGATAGTTTGACAATTCATTTGCAACGGTGACCATCAAAAGAGTATAGACTCCATCTTCACTATCGTCTCCTTGTACACAGTGAGCTTGTTGAGCATACTGCTTGTTTCTACATTCACTAGAATAGTGGCCAAGTTTGTGACATGAATAACATTCAATATTAGATTTGTCATACCTTCGTCGCCCACGTTCTCTTCCTCAACCTCTAGTGTTGTGTTGTTGTTTGGAGTCTGATGTTTCTAGGTCATCATTCTGATTGGTTTTGTTATTGGAGTAGTAATTACCTCTTCCTCTTCCTTTTCCATGAGATCTACATGCCTTCCTTCTTGTTTCACCACTTTGTTCATCCTTGATCGTGAATTGTGCTTGAATTGCTTGTGCAATTAGTTTCTCAGCATTCATACGTAGCCCATGAGCTTGCAAATTGCTTGATAATTCTTCAACTGTCATTGAATCAAGATTGCGGGCTTCTTCAATCGCCACCACCACATGGTCAAATTTGGGTGTGAGTGAACACAAAATCTTTTCCGCCTTGGCCCGCTCTTTACATTTGTCTCCATATATTTTCATTTGATTTGTCACAGCAAGCACTTGGCTAATGTAATCTGCAACTGTTTCAGAGGCTTCCATTTGCAGAAGTTCATATTGACGTCGTAAGGTTTGGAGTCTCACCTTCCTAACCTTTCAGCACCTTGAGATGTCCCAAGCCTCCTTAGATGTAATCACTACTGCTATCTTCTCAAAGACCTCATCATTCATGCCATGATGAATCAGATACAAGGCCTTCTTATCCTTCTTCTTGTTCTCATGATGAGAGGTCCTCTGTGCGTTACTTGCATCTTCCTCAAGATCCGCAACGCCATGCTCTACAACCCCTAACAACTCATGGTAGTCAAAGTGGACTTTCATCTGGGCACTCTACCGAAGGTAATTTTTCCCATCCATGACAGGAATTGTGATCTAAACTAACTATTCATAGCTTAAGCTCCGATGCTACTATAGATTGCAAGAAAAGATAGCTAGTAGGTTTGTAAAGAAGGATAGCTTTTACTGAGCAACGATAATTAAAAAGGAAAACTTTTGTATTTTGAAAAGGCTACAACTTAGGTAGATAAAAAGTTGTCCTGTATATAATAAATAAAATACAACTGAAATCTTAAAATTAAGCTACTAAAAGCAACTATGATTAACAACCCACTAACATAAACTACGAAGAATCAGAACAAACACTAACATAAACAACAACTCTTTCAAGGGGTAAGGCCACGTATGATTCTCTTCTCATTGCTGCCAATTATTCAGCTTTTGTAAAGGGTTGTACCAAAGAGTATGTGTCCTATGAGGTTCATTTTGACGTTTTGGCTAGATACTTTGTTTGGAGGACAGTGGGCTCATCTCCGGAAATCGACAATGAGACTATGACAAAAGATTTCAGCGGTATCTTCAATTTTTTGACATTAATGGTGTTATATTATTTTTCTTGCTAACTGGGGGCAGTTAATTTACATGGATTGACTTGAAATAATGAAGAAATAATGTATTAGAGCTAATGAAGAATTTTTATTTATTTACCTTTTAAACGTTGCAGATGATTCAGAATGGATTCTGGGTATTTGTGGACCTGGCCAGCAGCAGGTACTTGTGGAGGAATCTGAAAGAGATGAAGAATGATGATAAAGGTAAGAGCTCATAGCTTCTCTTGCTTGCGAAAGAAGAAACGGAATGTGTCACATTTTTCGTATTAGAAGATTCTGCTGCTGGGGACATGTGGCCTAGACATCGAGTTAAGAGGCATTTGATGAAATTGATTGTTACTATGAGGCAAAAATTTTGGGGAGATACTCTGTCCCGATTATTCTCTTCCGACCTGTTTCCGCCCAAAACTGAATCCAATTTCCGCTCACACAAGCTTACATTCTTACTTTTCTGTCAATCAACAAAATGTGTTTGAATATATATATGTACAATTGCATTGTCCATCTGCGCCTAAAATTGTAGGTAAAACTGTACATAAGATATTCAAGTAGACAGAAGTAGGTCTAGAAATACCAGCATGAGCTGTACCTATATGCGCTTAGTTTATGTCGACTTGCAGCTTGATTGACATGTAAAGTAGAGCAAGCAGTGCGCCTTGCGGGAGTGGTGCATTTCTAGCAAGGGTTGAGCCAATCCACATTGCTACTACTACCACAGTAACAATGCTGCTGCTGGTCTTACCACACAACCAACTCACAAATTGGAGACACAAAGTAAGGAGTATGCCTACTCTCCCACCCAAAACCCATGCAACTAAATGCCCTACTTTGTATCCAGCATCCAATTTTAGGTCAAACAAAGCCAGCAGGCTGCTAAATGTAAGAGATAATCGACATCCAAGCGTCTGCAATAAGAACAAAGTTATGAAGGCGGACCTAAGCACTTCACTAAAGGGGCCTCTTGTTTCCTCCATCTCGCTGTGGGAAGATGAGTCTTCATCAATTCCTTCGTATTGTTCCCAATATCTCTCATGTTGCATGTGCTGCCTCAATTTAGCCCACCTATATATCCTTGCCCTATTTTCATATCTAGAACTGTAATAGTGGTTTCTGCGGTTCAACCTCCTTGTGCCCTCTTTATATCTTAGAGCTCGATCATACTGGCTCCTTGTCACCGTATTAGATAGAATCTGTTTTAGAAACATTCATTTCTTAGTCTCACTTAGCATCTTTTTGAAAAGCAACAAGGTAAAGAAAAGGCTAGTACATCGCTCTATTTAAAGCATTATGATGCCATCTCTCCACATATTATTCCAAATGATTGAGAGAAAGGAATCAGATTCCATTATTAACAACTGCTTCAAATGGGTCCATCCATAAGCTCAAATCAATACATTACCATTTTTCAGAAAAAAGAGGTGAACAATTTACCTGCCTAATTTTGAACTGAAGATAAATCTTAGGCATCTCAACAGATAAATAACAAAAGAGTCGTCATTTCTAAAAATTGTTAGGAATTGCATACTCATGACATTGTCATAACAAAAGAGTCATCATTTCTCATAATTGCTGGGAGTTGCTTACTTCATATGCATGACGAATTCTCTTGAACAGTTCAACAGCTTGTGAATGTTTGCTGACATCTGGGTGGTACTACAACACAAGTCATAGGGAGAACTGTCAAATTTCAGATATGATAATATAATGAACTTCAAAGACAAAACGCAAATCAAGAACAAGTTAGAGTTTAGAATTAAATCTTCAATATGCAAAGCCAGTATCAAAATGCTTAAAATGGACTTGCATAAAAACAGTTACCACAAGAAAAAATTGTACAAAAGAAAAAGATAAAAAGTTTGTATAAAAAATTTTGTGCCATGCTGAGAATTCTTATCTAAATGTATTCTCGAGGCATTGAAACACTTTCAATCACTTTCGTAAAGGCGTCTTTGTTCTTCAGATTAACAGCAACAAAACTAGCATTTCTGTTTCTGCAAATTCTCATAATCTGGCTCACAACACAGAAACAATCTGTGGTTACTCGTCGCAATTACTCTTCACAATCACTTCCTATCAAATACCTAGGCCTTCTTATCATCTCCATGAAACTCATTGTTTCAGTTTCTTGCCCCTAATCCAAAATAGGGATGTTAATGGGCTGGGGCGCTCCTAGCCTAACCCAGCCCGACCACAGGCTGACCAGCCCATGGCCCAATGAGCCACAGTCGACCGGGCTAATCCGGCCCACCTTATATATTTTTAAAAAAAAAATAAAATGACCAATTTTGGCCCATAGCCCAGTTAACCCGGGCCAAAATCGGGCCGGGCTGGTCGTGCCAAAATTGACATCCCTAAATTCCAAAAGATTGGAAACATAATCTCTAGCAGGACCATATATACCTTTCACACGCTAAAAGCCTACAGGTGGTCAAAGCTGTCCTGAGTAGCATTCAAACCCATTGGTCATTACATCCCTAGTTGCAATCCACAGTATTTAGCTTATTGAACAAAGGACTGGAGAATTTTTTATGGTTTGGTTCATCCACTATACACACCAAAAGCAAAGCTTGGATGAAATATGCAGACCTTTTCATGTAGTACGGCTAGGGACTAAACCCTGAAAGCTTCAATCCTTGTGCTTCTTTCAAAACATACTTGGATGCTCTTCAATGATGTTTTTCTATGGGTTACATCGATTCATACTTGTGTCCTAAAATGGTAAAGCTTCTCACAAGTGCAACCCAAAGCAAATAGCCCATGGTCTTGGAAGAAGAGACAAAGGCTAACAACTGTCATGAAGCAAACAATATTTCATAAAGATAGCAATGGCAGGTCTATGCCTTTTGTATTTTTGGTGGCATTACTTGGGTTCTCTCAATGACCACCAGTCCACTAGATCAATCCATGAGGCATTCTGGTGTTCCCCCAATGACCAACAGTCCACTAGATCAATCCATGAGGCATTCTGGTGTCTAAACTCCAAAGTGTACTCCATCATACACCAAAATTGCTGAACATAGCCTCCTAAAAACACAAGAAGTACATATTAAAGAAGTCATGCCACTAGTAGGCCTCCAGTTAAGCTTTTCTACTCAAGATGAAAGAAAAGGGGCAAAACGATTAGAAGAAAAGCCCAACAATTCCTAAGGTTAATACTGAATGGCTGCTATTTGTTATTTCTGCTTTATTACTTGTTTGTTTTATTGCTAGCAAGAGGCTACAAAGTTGACGTGGCATGGCTGTTAGGTTAGGGAATATGTAGCTGACAGAGGGG
Source organism: Erythroxylum foetidum (assembly GCA_026546835.1). NCBI lineage: Eukaryota > Viridiplantae > Streptophyta > Magnoliopsida > Malpighiales > Erythroxylaceae > Erythroxylum > Erythroxylum foetidum. The sequence goes on along the minus strand of JANZLF010000006.1, from coordinate 15,446,219 downwards.
AAGAGAAAGGAGGCAGGCATGATGTAATAGGACAGAAAATGTCTAAGGACAAAATGGCACCTCTCGAATACTGCTTGTAATTGCCTCCCTACTAATTTTCATCTGAATCAAGGACCTACACTATTATCCATTTCTCTCCTGTTTTACTAGCAACTTAACAAATTTGGTATTAGAGTCAGTTTCAGAACCTAGGGAATCCCAGTGACAAGGATGGGAGCAAGAGTAGAAATATGGAAGAGAAGCTGCCGGCAATTAAGAGTCATCTGTCGCTCCTCGACTTCTCAGTTTCTTCTTTAAACCAAAAGTTGGATGAAATCCCAAATGCCATTCACAAGAGCACCATCTCTGTGGGGAAAAGTATAGCATAATCAAGTGGATACAGAACCCCCAACCCAGCCATGAGTCCAACGATAGAGGAAACTCATGGAGCAGAAGGATCTAGCACTGGATCCTAGTCTGCCACAAGTATGATCGTAAACTGGAGATACCGACATAAGACAGGGAGGATGACCTATGGAGAGGTACTTTGTCGTGAACAAACTGGGTGAGGCAGAAAAGTTGGAAGTAGCAATGGTGTGCCTTCGGGGTGTTGCCTTAGCATGGTTACAATGGGAGGAGAATTGATGGCCTATATTAACATGGGATGAGTTAACCCAACTTCTGAGAAGATAATTGCCAAAATGCAAAGAGACTCATCAGCATCATCTCCCGTCACTATGGCAGACATCCACAGTGGAGCAATATCGGAAGCAGTTTGAGGCGTTAACCATTACACTAAAACACCTGGATGATGACGCATTGGTGGCAGTATTTCTTAATAGGCTTGATGAAGGTGTCAAAGGGGAACTAATGAAGATGAGTTGCTTAGGGTTACTAGGATTAATGGAGTCAGTCGTGAGGATAGAAGAAGGTAATCTGGTTTTGACCCCAATCTAACACAATGATGCAGCCAAGAAGTTAAAAAAGACCCAGCCCACATGAACCCGCCCTAATATTAATCCAACCACCCACCAAACTACCAACACAGCAAACCCACCCCAAAAAATTCACGATTATTCGACCTAGTAACCTTAATTCAACTTTCAAACGAATGTCTATAGCTGAATTCAGGCCAAGAGGGAGAAGAGGTTGTGATTCAAGTGTGATGAAAAATATCATGTTGGGCGTAAGGGGGAAATCCATTTGACACAAAATTCAATCATTGGATTAAGCTCTCCACACTCGATGAAACTACGAGGAACGATACGGGACCAAGAGGTAATAGTCCTTGTTAATTGTGGGGCTAACCATAACTTCATCAGTAAAACTTTGGTGGTAAAACTAGAGACAACGAGCTATGGGTTAACAATGAGATCTGGTGCACCTGTACTTGGTAAAGGGATTTGCAAGGGGGTCGTACTTCAGCTATAAGAGGTCACAATAGTATGGGATTTCCTTCCTTTCAATCTTGGTGGATTTGATGTGATCTTAGGGCTCAAATGTCTTTTTCGACCTCACGCTCTTCCATGAATAACAAAGCCGCAATGGTGGGGTCTCGATCTTCATCCCTCAAGACTACCAACCGCACAACCCCTTCCTCTGGATCAGGAAATTAACTTGATTTAGTCAACATACACCCAGAAAATTCCCTACAAATTTCAATCCAGAAGCTGAATGGAAGAAACTACCTAGAATGGTCCCAATCTACCCGTCTCGTGATTACTGGAAAAGGAAAATTAGGGTACATAACAGGAGCAATCCAAGGACAGAAGACCCTGTCTTTGACCAGTGGTGCTTTGAAAATGCCATGGTTACAGCCTGGCTCATCAATTCCATGGAACCAGGGGTTGGAAGACCCTTTATTTCTCTCCCAATAGCCAAAGATGTGTGGGAAGTCATCAAATAAACATACTCAGACCTGGAAAACTATGCTCAGCTATTTGAACTCAATTCAAAACTGTGGAAGATGCAGCAGGGTGAGCAAAATGTGACTGCATATTTTAATGAAATGACTATAATATGGCAAGAGTTGGATCTGTTTGAGTAAACAAAGTGGAAAGATCTAGAAGATGCAGCCCAATATAGAGAGAATGTGGACAAGGGACGAGTATTTGTATTTCTTGTTGGCTTGAAGGCAGAATTGGATGAAGTCAGGGGACATATTTTGGGACGTAGGCCACTACCCTCAATACGAGAAGTCTTCTCTGAAGTCAGAAGAGAGGAAGCTTGGAAGAGTGTCATGTTGGGAAAAAATAGCACCATGGACTTCCAAAATGAAGGATCAACATTTGTCTCAAAGAATGGTGACAGTGAGGGTGAGAAAGGTAGAAACAAGCAAAAATCTTGGTGTGATTTTTGCCAAAAAAAAATGGCATACAAAACATACCTGCTAAAAGATGCATGGCAAACCAGCAAACTGGAAGGAAAAAGTGGCTAGTGGATCAGGAGATGGGAAAGTTTTGCAAGCTAGGAACCAGTCCAGTCATAACCAAGATACCTCCAGCTCATCGAGGACCTTTCCTTTCACAAGGGAACAATTTGATCATCTGTACATATTCCTTCCAACTGAGAATACCCCAAAATCGTCTTGTTCTTTAGTCCAGTCAGGTATAATCCTTTCAAAGGCCTTTGTTTGTTCTATACCCTCCTACTCTTGGATAATTGACTCTGGAGCCACAGATCACGTGACTGGTAGCTCCAATTTTTTTTCCTCTTACTCACCTTGTGCAGGGAACCAGAAAATTAGAATTGCAGATGGTTCCCTAGCTTTCGTTGCAGGAAAAGGAACAATCCCTATTTCAAATACCTTAACACTAAAAAATGTTCTTCACATCCCCAATTTTTCCTATAACCTAGTTTCTGTTAGCAAACTGACCAAAGATATGAATTGCAAAGCTAATTTTTGGTATACTCATTGTATGTTTCAGGATTCAGAATCGGGGAGGATGATTGGGGTTGCTAAGGTTACTGGAGGCTTATATATCTTGCAAGAAGAAGGTAAGAAATATGAAGAACGGACCTATCACATTACTGTCAGCAAGGAGGAAGAAATAATATTGTGGCATTATAGGTTAGGCCATCCTAGTTTACAATACCTGAAGTCTGCGTTACCTCATTTATGTATCAATAAAAGTTCAGGTTTCAATGTGAATGTTGTGAATTAGCTAAACTTCATAGAAGTCATTACCCTATTCAAAATAGCCGATGTCTGGAGCCATTTATGTTAATTCAGAGTGATTTATGGGGTCCCTCTAGAACTCAAACACCTAATGGAAAACGGTGGTTTCTCACCTTTATTGATGACTGTTCTAGTGTCACATGGGTATTTCTTTTGGGAGATAAATCTGATGTTTGCGCCACATTTGTGTCCTTCTATAACATGGTTAAAACTCAACTTCAAAAGGAGATTCAAATGTTAAGAAGTGACAATAGGAAGGAGTATGTGAACTTGGCCTTAAAAAACTTCCTAGATAGCAAAGGAATTGTCCACCAAACCTCCTGTAGTTACACCCCACAGCAGAACAGGATTTCTGAATGAAAAACAGACACCTTTTAGAGGTGGCTAGAGCAATAAGCTTTCAAACACACGTCTTGAAATACCTATGGGGAGAAGCAGTTCTCACTGCCAATTTTTTGATCAATAGACTTCCCTGCAAAACCTTAAAATTCCAAACCCCATTACAAACCTTTTCTTCCTTCTTTCCTAATACAAGACTGAACCTGCCTATCCCTCTAAAAATATTTGGAAGTACTGTGTGTCTACAACCATGATCCCAAGAAATCTAAAGTAGATCCTAAAGCTATCAAATGCATCTTTGTTGGATACTCTGAAACCCAAAAGAGATATAAATGCTTTGATCCAACATCCCGGAAAGTTTTTACCTCTATGGATGTTACATTTTTTGAAGGTAAACCTTATGATAGCCACACTCATCTTCAGGGGAAGTATTTCAATGAGGAAGATGAGAGGTCTAGCGGGAAAAAAACTGAGAAGTTGAATCTAGAAGGACCAGCAGTAGAAAAGCTTACTGGTCAGGGGGAGGGAAAAGAAAATCAAGAAGAAGACAATGTTGAGAAGGAAGCAAGAAGTAAAGAGCAGAAAACATTTCACAGTGCAGTATATAGTAAGGGAGCAAGGGAAGTAATATTCGATACAACCCAATTATCATCTCTGAATCTGAGTCCTGACATCTCACAATCTGAGACTACCCAACCAAGTAACTCAAATGATCTCCCTGGTGATATTTTTCTTCCAATTGCAAAGAGAAAAGGGAAAAGATCATGCACACAATACCCCACCTCTAACTTTGTCTTTAATGCAAACTTGTCTCCAACTTTTTTTGACTTTATTTCCACACTAACCAGTGCAAAAATTCCAAATAACGTACATGATGCTCTGGCTGTTCCTGAGTGGGAGGAGGCTATTTTGAAAGAATTAAAGGCCCTGGAAAAGAATGGAATGTGGGAGAGAATCGAACTGCCAAGCAGAAAAAAGTTGGTTGGATGCCTGTGGATATTTACCATTAAATACAATGTAAACGGCTCAATAGAAAGATTTAAAGCTCGGCTGGTGGCAAAGGGTTACACTCAAACATTTGAGGTAGACTATACTAAGACATTCTCTCCAGTGGCAAAATTGAACAATGTCAGGGTCCTATTATCAGTGGCTGTGTGCTTAGACTGGCCTCTAATCCAACTAGATGTAAAAAATGCTTTCTTGAATGGTGATTTGGAAGAGGAAGTGTACATGAAGCCACCTCCTGGGTTCAAGAAAAGCTTTGGGAGAAAGGTGTGCAAACTTAGAAGGTCTTTGTATGGACTAAAACAGCCCCAAGAGCCTGGTTTGACAAATTCACCAAGTTTGTAACAGGTCAGGAGTATTCCCAAGGCCAATCAGAGCATACTTTGTTCACTAAGAGAGCTGGGGAAGGTAAAATTCTTGTCCTAATAGTGTATGTGGATGATATCATAATTACTGGGAGTGATCTTGTGAAGATAGAGAAGCTACAAGCACAGCTTGGGAAGGAATTTGAAGTAAAAAATTTGGGGCAACTCAAATGTTTTCTTGGCATGGAAGTAGTCCGATCCAAGAAGGGAATTATGGTGACTCAAAGAAAATAAACTTTGGATTTATTAAAAGAGACAGGTTTAAGTGTCTGTAAGCCTTGTGATCCACCAATGGAACTAGGAAAGAAACTTGGACAATTCGAAAATGGTGTTCCAATAAACAAGGGGAGGTATCAGAAGCTAGTTGGGAAGCTAATTTACTTATCTCACACCAGGCCAGATATAGCATTTGCAGTGAGCTTAGTAAGCCAATTTATGCACTCACCATATGAAGAACACTTAGAGGCTGTTTTCAAAATTTTGAAATTTCTGAAGGGATGTCCCGACAAGGGATTTTTTTTTTGAAGAAGGAAGAAAGAAGCATAGAAGTTTATACAGATGCAGACTATGCTGGCTCAATCACTAACAGAAGATCAACATCAGGCTACTACACCTATCTATGGGGAAATATGGTGACATGGAGAAGTAAAAAGTAAAATGTAGTGGCTCATAGTAGTGCAGAAGCTAAGTACAGGGCTATGGCTCAAGGAGTGCGTGAAGTCTTGTGGCTTAGAAGAGTTATGTCTGAGTTAAACTTGGAGGTTAAGCCTCCCATGAAGTTGTATTGTGACAATAAGGTAGCTATTAATATTGCACACAATCCAGTACTTCACGAAAGGACAAAGCATACAAAGGTTAATAAGCACTTTATCAAGGAAAAAATGGAAGATGGAAGCATATGTATTTCGTTTGTTCCTACAAAAGGGTTATTGAGACAACCATTTGAAGAGCAACTTGGCAAGTTGGGCATCATAGACATTTTTGCACCAACTTGAGGGGACAATCACGTAATTGTAGATAATCCCGTATTAAGGGCTTACTCTTAGAGATTAGTCTTAGCTATAATATCTAGCTATATTTTAGCTATAATATCTAGCTATATTAGGAATCTTTCCTAATAAGGAGTCTTCCTAAATTAGAAGACTACCAAAATTATGTACCTTAGCTCTATATAAGAACCTATGGGTCTAGAGCATAAAGATATATATAGCAATCTTCTTCATACATCTAAATTCTTACACAATGTGACACACTGACTTCGTTCAGCACTCTATGACAATGAGGATACCCACTGGGGAAGAGACGATAATGCTGCATGGGGACATTAGTCTAAGCAAAACAGTCATATCCCTAAAACCTATAGACAAGACTATTATCTAAGGCCAAGGAGATGTGTAGGATAACTCTTTCAGAGGATGATCAAAGGGATCAACTTCCGAAGGGGGTGCGAGGGTTGATAGAAGAATTCCAAGAAATTTCTCATTGGTCAATTGAGCTACCCCCGTGGTGAGAGAAAAGCCATGAAATCAATTTAAAACCCAGAACAATTGTCATCACTATCTGACCTTATTGGTACCCCCATTATCAAAAAAGAAGAGATAGAAAGGTTCGTAAAGATGTTAACTGTAGGGATTATCCAGCCTAGCATAAGTCCCTTTTCAAGTCTGGTACTCCTAGTCAAAAACAAGGATGGCAGCTGGAGATTTTGTGTAGACTACCGGGCTTTGAATAAGGCAAAGATTCCTGACCGATTTCCCATCCCTATGTTGGACGAATTATTTGATGAGTTGAGAAGGGCTCAACTATTTTCCAAGCTGGATTTAAAGTTAAGATACCATTAGATTCAGGTAAAGACCAAGGATATCCCAAAAACTACATTTTGCACTCATGAGGGTCATTACCAGTTTTTGGTCATGCCCCTCAACCAATGCACCAGCAACATTTCAATCTATCATGAACACCATGTTCAAACCAACGTTATGAAAAGGGGTCTTAGTTTTTTTTTTACATTAATTTACAGCAACTCCATGGAAGCCCATTTGCAACAATTGAGGGAATTACTGACCATCCTTAGAACTCATCGATTATTCCCTAATTTTAAAAAATGCTATTTCTATAGAAATAGCATTGAATATTTGGGTCGTGTCATAATTAAGGAGGGAGTGACTGTTGATCCTGAAAAGGTGAAGGTAATGGGACAGTGACTGATGCCGAAAATTTTGAAAGAATTATGAGGCTTCCTTGGATTAACGGGTTACTATCAGCAATTTGTCAAAGACTATAGTAAGATAGCCGCCCCATTTAAAGAAAGATGCATTCAAGTGGAGCAAAGAAGTAAACACAACTGTATAAGAAGTTAAGAAGGTCATGGTGCAGCTACCGATACTAGCTATTCCTAATTCTGATGTACAAACACGCACCTTGCTCAGGACTAAAGGCAGTACCGATGTAGCTTAATCGACCCGTAGCTTTTTACAGTCAAGCTTTCAAAGGGCGTGCTCGCCTGAAGTCAGTTTATAAAAGGGAACGCATGTCGATAGTATTAGCAATCCATAAGTGGCAGCATTACTTATTAGGTAGGAAAAAAAATTGTCAGAATTGCCTAGCACAGCTTGAAACACCTACTTGAGCAAAGGCTCGTCAATGAGGAGCATCAACGATGGTTGACTGCTCGTCATTGAGGAGCATCAACGATGGTTGACTAAGTTATTGGGATACGATTTTGTGATTGAATATAAACCAAGGGAAAAAAAGGCGACAGATGCTCTCTCGCATACCCAAATTCTTGAATATTACAGTGGCACAATGCATCGACGTACTAGTTCTTCAAGAAGCGGTCAACTGTGACCTTGACTTGGTCAGAATCAAACAAGCCTTGCAAGCATATCTAAATTAGAGTTTGGTTGGGGCCAGCTTTGCTACAAGAACAAATTGGTATTCTCTAAAACCTCAAAATTAATTCTGAAAATTTTGGCTAAATTTCATGACAATTTGGTGGCAAGGCATTCTAGCTACATGAAGACCTACAAGCGAATGATTGCAAAGCTCTATTAGTAAGGGATGAAGGCTGATACTAAGAAACATGTTGACAGCTGTGCAGTTTGTCAATAAAACAAAACCTTGTCACTTTCTCCAGCAAGATTAGTGCAAACTCTTCCTATTCTAGAACAAGTGTGGGATGATATTTCCATGACTTTTGTGGAAGGACTACCCAAATTAGTAAAGTTGAGTGCAATTATAGTGGTAGTGGACAGACTCGATAAATATGCCCATTTTGTCGCTCTTAAACATCCCTACATTGCATCCATCGTGGCTAAAATATTTGTCCAGCATATTATCAAGTTTCATGGCTTTCCAAGATCTAATGTGTTCAACAGAGACAAGATTTTTATAAGCAACTTTTGGAAGGCACTATTTCGCTAGCAACAAACCCAGCCACAATGCAGCACTACTTACCATCCTCAAATAGACAACCAAACGAAAGTGGTCAACCATAGTCTTGAAACTTATCTGCAATGTTTTGTACAAAGACAGTCCCATACCTAGAGTAGGTGGTTGATATGGATGCAAAATGGGAAAAACCTAACTACTTGCAAAGAGGAGTGTTTTATTAGGAGTCTATTAGAGGAGTGTTTTATTAGGGGTCCATTAAAGGAGTATTTTACTTTAGTAGGAGTCTATTATTTCTGCACTAGTTTCTATTATAATTATGTTAATAAAAACAGCTTGAAGAGGAGTCTTTCTAAGAGTCCTAAAACAGCTATTACGTTATTCAATAAAGTAAGCACAAGTTATAAAATTAGCTTTAGAACTAGAATAATTTAGTCCAATCTCGCCAGGCCTTGTCCTTAACAAGTGCTGCTAGTTTTCATCATCAAAAATAGGCTCTACGAGGAAGGGAACCAACGGAAATAAGGGAAAAGATATTAACTTTTCTGAGAATCGTCCTTGGACTTGATCCCAAGTAGGGGCACATAATAGTGATCACCATAGTGCGAATATTGGTATAACACTACCTTTCACAACCACCAAGCTCACACCTTTTAAAATTGTATATGGAAGGGAACCACTGCCCTTACTACAGTACACAAATGGGTGTACATATAATGCCAATGTTGAGGAACAGTTAACAGAATGAGACTTGATGCTTAAAGAAAGCAAGGAGCATCTAAGTGTAGCACGACAACAAATGAAATAACAGGTAGACAAACATCAAAGGGATGTTCACTTTCACATTGGTGATCTGGTTTACTTGAAAATTTGCCCTTACCACAACAAGTTGCTAGCCAAGAAGAGCAAATGATAAGTTATCACCTCACAAATTATTCAAAAATTTGGTCTAGTAGCATACAAATTAGGACTGTCGAACTCAACCACCATCGTCCAATTTTCCATGTGATAGGTACTAACACCCCTAGCTTACATATTCCTCCCATACTCCAAGCTAATTTGGAACGGAAAGTCGAACCATAAGCTATCTTGGGGGTTCGTCCTAGGCAGGACTCTACTAACTCCATTGAAGTATTGGTCAAATGGAAAATCTTTCCAAATTTTGAGGCATCATAGGAGCCCTATGACTACATCCAGCAACAATTTCTAACTTTTAACCTTGAGGCAAGGTGACACTCATAGCTAGGGGTACTGATAGACCTCCAGTTAAGCTTTTCTACTCAAGAATAAAGAAAAGGGGCTAAACGATTAGAAGAAAAGCCCAACAATTAATAAGGTTGATACCAAAGGGCTAATGTTTGTTATTTCTACTTTATTACTTGTTTGTTTTGTTGCTAGAAAGATTCTAGAAAGTTGATGTGGCATGGTTGTTATGGTAAGAGGTCAGGTCAGGGAATATTTAGTTGTCAAGGAATATTTAGCTGGCAGAGGGGAGTGGAACGGAGGCAAACATGATGTAATAGGATAGAAAATGTCTAAGGAGAGAATGGCAACTCTTGATGATGCTTGTAATTTCCTTCCTACTGATTTTCATCTAAATAAATGACCTACACTATTAACCATTTCTCTCCTATTTTACTAGAGACCTAACAACCACCTCTCCCCCCCAAATGCCATCACAGTAGATAAAATTATTTGGGCACTTCACTCATCCAAAAGTTTCACAATAAATCAATTTGGAGGTTAATTGGGCATGAAGAGCAAAAGGTCACTGGTATGTGTGGTTTAAACATCAAATCCCAAAGTTAAGCTTTGTATTTTGAGTGGCTCCACTTCAAAAGTTGAGAACTAATGATAAGAGTAAGCTACAAATCTAACAAAGCATGTATCCTACACAATGTAGAGGAATGATTATCTCCTCTTTCAGTGTGCTTACACCAACCCCATTTTGTAGACCATAATCCATTATTGTTATTTATACTATGCTCATCAAGACTATTAAAAGCATCTCATGGATGTGTGATAAACCCCTGATTACGTATTCCAAAAGGAAGTGACATGCTAAGTAGTTTTAATTGTTTTAGGACTGTTCTACGTATTCTAGATAGGGGTCAGCTATGTATTCAGTCATTCTAGGCAATTAGTTATTTTAATTGTCTATAATATTATGCATGCAGAGATATGAATAAGAACTAATACGAACCTTTTATTGTGGAGATTCTCCCATTGGCTATTATTCCTTCTTTACGTGAGATTATTGCTTATAGAGAGCTTAATAGATTTTTATTTCGTTACTACCTTCTAAAATATCTGTCCCTACCAATCTGGTATCAGTGCAGGTTCGAATATGGTGAACACACGCTCATCTTCTTCTTCTGGTCAACCAAACCCACAAAACACCCAGAACCCACAATAACCACAAAACCTGCAGAATCCTACCCCTAACCTAACTGGAGCTCTTTTGTCGCAACTTTCTGACATGACTACCCAATTGAGCAATCTCAACTCAGAGATGATTGCTCTGAAGACATCCTCCAGTAAGATTCCTCATGTTGAAGGCAATCTCGATAATCAAGAAAGGGGCAAAGCACAAGTGCGGAGCTCTGATGATGAGGACGATTATGACACACCATGGTGGCTGAAAAATCCATCCAAGCGTCCATCAATCAAGATTGAGTTTCCCAAGTTTGAAGGTGAGGACCCAAGAGGATGGATTTTGAAGGCTGAAAAATACTTTCGGTATTATCACACCCCTGATGAGATGAAGGTTGACATCGTTGTCCTGTACCTTGAAGGGGACGCTCTCGATCTGTGGTCAAAGATATGCATATCTCATAATATTATGATCTGATCATAATCAGATCATTTAGATTAGATAGCAGTATCTTGTAGATATATACTATCTTAGGATTATATTTCCATATCTGTACAGATTTCTATCCTATTCTGTAAACCTATTCATGTATATATATTTACTGCAGTCTCTAATAAAAGAAATATAGAGCAAATAAGCTCTAATTCACACGATCTCTTCACATGAATCAACATCGAACGGACTTTGCTTTATTGAGAGGAACTCATGAAGACATTTCAAGAGCATTATGGTCTAGCAGAGTTTCAGAACCCGGACGAGTATCTCTGTGGCATCAAACAGTCAGGAACAGTGCAAGAGTATTGGCAAGAATTTGCTAAGCGATTTGCACGAGTGAAGAATTGGCCAGAGCACTGTCTCTTAGGTGTTTTTCTCAACAGCGTGAAGGAGGAACTCAAGGCAAATGTGCGCATCCATAAGCCAAGAACGATTTACAAAGCGATGAGCTTGGCGATTGAATATGAAGCCAAAATTTAGATCGGGCGTGGGCCTAAATCGAGTGGTTCACCCAACTTGACCCGACCCGACCCCAGTACCACCTGGGTTGCATGTGATTCACGTTTTTCTGGAGCAAAAACTCGGTTAACAACAAACGGGAACACATCTTCTTCAATGCAAAGTCTGATTGCAAGTTTGTGGGATGTTGAGAAATAGAAATGACGGGATAAGGGACTCTGTTATCGATGCAACGACAAATTTCAGCTGGGTCACCGTTGTAAGACTAGTACTTTAAAAATGATGAAAATCACTGAAGAAGAACTGGTAGCTGATTTTGAATATGAAAATGAAGAAGATTCAGAGATGCAGGCCGAAATCTCCTTCCATGCTATCTTGGGCAGTAACTCGGGTTCAACTATGAAGCGACAAGGGATACTAAATCAAAGGACGGTAATGATTCTTGTAAACAGTGATTCTACCCACAATTTTGTGGCTCAAACACCTGTTTCAGAATTGAAGTTACCCACTCAATCTATCGCTTCTTTTGGGGTCCAGATTGTAGATGGGTCGTTGATTCGCGGCAATAAGGTGTGTAGATGGCTTCAAATTCAAATTCAAGATTTGCAGATCGTGAGTGATTTCATTCCATTCATTCTTGCGGGTGTTGACATGGTTTCAGGAAATGAATGGTCGGCTTCCTTAAACATCATGCAAGCAAATTGGTAGCAAATGTTCATGATTTTCTGGGTTGATGGCTGAAGATACAAATTGCAGGGGGTACCCCGAAATTAAACTTCTAGTATAGAGCTGAAGGTAATGACTAAGCAAACAGAGTTTTCAGGAAGTATGTGTCAGAAACTCACTGCTATTGGTGGCCTACTTCAAGATTTTTCAGATATATTCGCCCGAACCTAACTCTCTGCCACCTCTCCGCAGACATACTCATGCCATCAATCTTCATCCTAATGCTCAACCTCCAAACATACGGCCATATAGATATCTTTATTTTCAGAAGGATGAAATTGAGAGGTAAGTTGCTGACTTGTTATCTAAAGGATTCATTCACCCTAGCTCTAGTCCGTTCGCGAGCCCTGTGTTGCTAGTCAAGAAGAAGGATGGTTCATGGAGAATGTGTATAGACTATCAGGAACTCAATCACATCAATATTTCTGATAAGTATCTTATACCCAATGTGGATGAGTCGCTCGACGAACTCCACGGTGCTGCCTACTTCTCAAAGATTGATCTTCACTCGGGTTATCATCAAATTCGAGTCCAATCTAAAGATATTCATAAAACGGCATTCCAAACACACTCCGGCCATTATTAATTTACTGTGATGCCATTTGGCCTCACAAATGCTCCTTCCACATTTCAAGTGGCAATGAATGATCTCTTCCGTCCCCATTTGAGGCATTTTGTCTTGGTGTTCTTTGATGATATTTTAATTTATAGCACCTCTCTTCATCTTCATAAGTTTCATTTGGCAGTGGTCTTTAATTCATTACCCTCGCATGCATTTTATGCTCACACTCAAAAGTGCAATTTTGCCCAACAAGTGAATTTTTTGGGACACATTGTCTCACAAGTTGGTGTTGGTGTTGACCTGGAGAAAATTGAGGCTGTACAGCAGTGGCCTTCTCCAACTACTATCAAAGAACTTCATGGTTTCCTTAGATTCACAAGGTATTATAGACGGTTTGTGCAGAATTATGGAGTCACTGCTAAGCCAGTTACTAATCTCGCCAAGAGGATGCATTTAGCTAGAATGAACGGGCTAAAATTGCATTTCAGAAGCTTAAGGATGCATTGACAACAGTGTCAGTCTTCAAACTACTAGATTTTCAACAGTCTGTCACTATTGAATGTGATGCTTCTATGGAAGGGATTGGAGCTGTTCTCATGCAAAAAGAGCACCCCATAGCGTATTTCAATAAGGGACTCTCTTACTCTAATCGATATAAGTCAGCTTATGATCGTGAATTACTACTCGTGCTTGCTGTCCAAAAGTGGAAACATTACTTAATTGGTCATCACTTTTATGTCAAGACTGATCACAGCAATCTTAAACATTTGCTTGAGCAGAGGATTTCTACGAATTCTTAGCAACGTCTAATTTTGAAGTTACTACCCTTTGACTTCACTATATTATATAAAGCAGGGAAGGATAATGCAGCAACTGATGCGCTCTCCTGGAAGCCACAACAATCATGCCTGTACCTTTAGATTTTTCTGATTTGTAGGAAGCATATCTCCAAGATAATCACACCAAGAATCTCATTTCAGACCTACAAAAAGACCCATCTTCACATTCTAATTTTCAATGGTCAGCCAATAAGCTCTTTTACAAAGGCAAGTTGGCAATCCCTTCTAACTCCAACTTACGTGCAACTCTTTTGGCAGAAGCACACGAAACATCCATTGGTGGACATGGAGGTTATTTGAAGACTTTAAAGAGGCTTTCCAATCAGTTTTATTGGCCTCACATGAAGAAGGATGTCAAGCTTCATGTTCAACAATGCTTGACTTGTCAACGCAACAAATATGAAACTCTTGCACCTGATAGTCTTTTACAGCCACTACCCATTCCAGAAAAAATTTGGGAAGTTATTTCCATTGATTTTGTAACTGGGCTGCTAAATCACAAGGTGTTGACACTATTTGTAATAGTTGATCGCTTGAGTAAATACAACCATTTTTTGCCACTTTCTCATCGGTATACAGCTAAAATAGTGGCTGGAATCTTTTGCAAGGAAGTTGTTCGTCTCCATGGAATTCCTCGTTCCATAGTTTCTGACCGAGATTCTATTTTCCCAAGTTTTTTTTGACAAGAGACGTTTCGTCTTAGTCAAACTCTTTTATGGATGAGTACTTCCTACCATCCTCAAACCAATGGACAAACAGAAGTTGTCAACCAATGCTTAAAGGCCTATTTACGTTGTTTTGCTCATGAACGACCCAAAAAATGGAGTTCCTACCTATGCTGGGCTGAATATTCATACAACACTGGTTTTCATGTTTCTACGGGCACTACACCTTTCAAGGTGGTTTATGATAGGGACCCAGCGCCTCTACATCCATTTGTGAAAGGTGAGACTGCTAATGCCCAATTAGAAGACCAATTATTAATGAGAGATGCAATGCTGAAACTGCTAAAAGATAATCTTATTAAGGCTCAAGCATGCATGAAATATCAGCATGACAAGAAGCGTAGGGAACTTTCTTTTAATGTTGGCGATTATGTCTTGCTACGCATTCAGCCATTTAGACAAAAATCTCTATCCAAGCAACGCTATGAGAAGCTATCTCCTTGGTTTTTTTGGGCCCTACAAGGCTCTGTGAAAGCTAGGTTCAGTAGCCTATGAGTTGGAACTTCCACCAGATGCACGGATTCATCCAATTTTCCATATTTCCTTGCTTCGCCCTGCTCATGGTGTTCTACCACCATCATCAACAGCTCCACTGCCCATTTCTGCTGATTGGGAAATACAATT
The DNA here is from genome assembly GCA_026546835.1 of Erythroxylum foetidum. Lineage (NCBI taxonomy): Eukaryota > Viridiplantae > Streptophyta > Magnoliopsida > Malpighiales > Erythroxylaceae > Erythroxylum > Erythroxylum foetidum. The sequence continues at coordinate 15,431,159 of JANZLF010000006.1, read as the reverse complement.
GCAACCAGAATGTGAGCTTGACCATCGCTGGACTTCTATACAGGATTTGGAGTTATTAGTAGCTTGGCGAAGTCGACCTCTTGAAGATGCTACTTGGGAAGACTATAACCTATTGGCTACTCAATATCCAGATTTTCACCTTGAGGACAAGGTGTCCCTATAATCTAACATCTAGGGGCGTCAACGGCATAAGCGAAATGAATCAAATGTAAATAATTTACATACTCAGAGATGTAAACATGTTGTGGCCTTCAAGCAATTTTCTTATGTGAAAATCCATTTCAAGGTACCATTATGCTATGAGTTCATGTTTCTTGTATTGGTTTGTCAGATTTGTAGGTATGTATCAATATTCTTGCTTTACTTCGACTAACATTGAGAATGTTTCTGTGCTCCAAGGTAGCTCCAAGGTAGCGATAACAGTAACGTCAACGTGTCTGCATGAATTATCCGACTTATATGTATATAATTTCCCAAGCCATAAAAAAAACAAAGAAACTCAACAATAACTGCAAACTTTAAAAGCCAAACTTATTACTCTAAAGTTTAAAAGCCAAACTTATTACTCTAAAACAAAATTAATAAATCTCTAAATTAATGGGTGATCAAACACTCAATTACAACAACAAGAACTCAAATTTAAACAGACCTAAAGTTTCCATGTGAAGTTCACCTGAACGAGCCATTAAAGAGACAGTAAAAGTATTTTACTATTTTATCCAAAAACGATAAAAATGGAAAAATCAACCCAAATTGTACATTGGGAAATTCTTTCAAATACCAAACCATGATCATGCAGATTTCAAATTCTACATTCGTTCTTCACGAGTAGATAATATCAATCTGTGTGCAGGGAAGATAACGATTAAAATGTAACGAAGATTTTTTTTTTCTTCGACAAAATAAGAAACTAAACCAGAAAAGAAATTACTTGAAGAAGAGACAACATCGCGCAATGGTTACCTACCTCCCGAGCAAGAAGACGGTAAGCTTTCTTGATATCGGCGGAGGAGGCGTTCCGGGCAAGACCAAGCACAGCATAGTGATCTTGTTGGCCGGTCGACAACGAAGAGTAAGAAGATGATGCAGGGACCCACTTCTTGCGATTATGGTTGGCCCAACCGATAAGGGAAGTGTGGTAGATGATGGAAGAGGAGGAGAGAGCGGAAGAGGCGTCGATCGTCCAAGGTACCGTGGGAATGGGTCCCACCAGCAATCGCGTCACTTGCATTATATACATATAGACACTACATGCACTTCTTCAACCTCCTCTTCTCGACCACCACTTAGTAAGCACCAGCAAGCAGTGAAAGGGAGAGCTGAGAGGATCATAGATGGAAAGAGAAGAAAAGCTAGAAATTGGGATGAGAATGGGCTGGGCTTCAGGTTGCGGAAGGAAACAGGGACCCTTTTCAAGAATCATTTCTCTGAAACAAAAAATACGTGGTTTTATTCCATGGCAACGGCATTGATAGAGAATGTGACATTGTTATCTTTGATGTATGAAACTAACAAATTTAAGTTTTAATTGTCTAAGCCTTTAGTTATAAACCTAATATATAAAGTAACACCTATAGCTATATGCAATAGGACTTTTATAATGTACTTCTTGTCGGTCAAAGACTAAAAACACCCGACATCTTTCCTGACCAATGTTATGAATACCGTACCGGGCTCGGTACCAGATTGGACTCTGGAACGAAACTGTACCGGTATCGGTCAGTACCGGGTACCGTTTCGGGATATTTTTTAAATTTATAAAATAGTCCCTAAACTTTTTAAAAATTGCAA
>JANZLF010000006.1:15389101-15402783 GCA_026546835.1 Erythroxylum foetidum | reverse complement strand
TTTTTCCGACAATTTTACCGACCGAATAGTCTGTCGGTAAATAACCAGAACGAAATTCACCGACCGAATTTTGGACCATCGCAATACCTTTCCTCCGTAACTATCTTCCCCGACGGCATCTCATTTTCGGTCGGTGATTGCAACGGTTTTTAAACCGTTGGTAATATTCCGTCGCAATTCAGGATTTCTCATGTAGTGAACTAGACCACTGCCTCAAGCTTCCCATACAAGAGATGTAGTTAGAAACTCAATGTTTCTATTGGAATTTCAATGTTATCTGAATTAGATGATTCTACTCTATATCATAAGCTTGTAACCATTTTACAAGCTAAAGAAATCTTTGAAATTTTCTTTTCAACTCCAAATAAGATTTTCCATACTTCTAATATTGACATATGAAATCCCCTACCCCCTTTACTACAAATTTGATTTAAACATATCATCTCCACTGCCACTGTAACATCCTAAATCCTAACCTAGCAACAAACTCTGTATCCCAGACCCTACATCACTTTGCTTCGTTCAAATTCTTACTAATCAAAATAGAGTCAAAACCCTGAATCATCACAACATAACTATGTCCACAATAGCTTTGTGCTCAGTTAGAAAGCATAGTATATAACTTCATAACATAAGAGCATGCTCACAAAAGCCAGAGAACCCCTTTTTAAGAAAGAACAAAATTTTGAATTTTATTTTAATATACGAAAATCTACAAACAAGTGCTTACTTGGAAGCTTTTGAAGAAGCAGTAAATAGAGGACTACCCTTCTCATTCCCAAGAAACTGATAGGAATCGAGAGCTCCTACAGGGATTGGGCTACAGAAATGAAGATCAAGCACAACCACAATCGCAAAAACAACAGTACTCAAGAACAAGAATAATAGATCAGCGTAATAGATGAGCTTTGTAGATTGATTTTATTGAATGTAAAGGGATAAATAGCTATTCGATGGGCTGCATCACTCCTATCAACATTTTGAGAGGTTGATTCTCTCCAGAAAATCCATTCACCAACAAAATTTTTCTCTCCTATCCTTTTTTCTTCTATCACCTTATATTCATCTTCCACTACCTCAGCACATTCTTTGCGTGATGCTTGTTGTCCACATCATTCTGCTGTAACAAATTATCTACGCCAGAAGGTATACTCCGAGTCTTCTAATTCTAAACTGGGCCCCCCAAATCTTTTCCTTTTGGGCTATGCTTCTTCCCTTTAGGCTTGTACTGCCATCTAATAGGAGGCTTATCATTACTCCTCCCAACAAGACGAACCTTATCCTCAAGGTTGAAGCAAGGAAACTGCTAGTCAATCATGTCAAAAGGCTCCCAAGTGGCTTCAAATTCTGAAAGATCCTTCCAAGCAATTAGAACTTCCATGGTAGAAGCACCATGAGTTGGACGAACATTGATTACTTTATCCCGCTCAACGTCCCACTCCATGTTGCTAGACAAAACTGGAGGTATATCTTATGGTGGAAAAGAGGATCCCATTGCTGCCCGAAGTTAGGACACATGGAAAACTGGGTGCACGGATGAAGTGGGAGGTAACTTCAACTTATATTCTATTTCCCCTATGCGTTGGACAACCTCATACGGCCCATAATATCTCAGAGCCAACTTCTCATTAAACTTTCGAGCCAAGATTTGGAATGATAAGGGTGAAGCTTCACAAAAACCCAATCCCAATAGCAAAAACCACTTCACGTCGCTTGGCATCAGCTTGTTTTTTCATACGATTTTGATCTATCTCTAGATGCCCCTTCAATTCATCCAACATCCTATTACGATTCAGTAACTGCATTTCCAAATCCAAATTTGCAGTTTCATTTAATCCGTAGCGGATCACAAGTGGTGGATCTCTTCCATATATAGCTTTGAAAGGAGAACAGTGAATAGCCGTGTGGTAAGAAGTATTATACCATAACTTTGCCCATGCTAGCCATTTTGCCCACGAACGACTTCCCATTTGCAAAACAACGAAGGTATGTCTCAACACAGTGGTTCACCACCTCCAATTGCCCATCTGTTTGAGGATGATATGCGGTGCTATGCCGCAAAGTTGTCTGCTACAACCTGAACAACTCACTCCAAAATCGACTCAAAAAGATCTTATCCCAATCTGACACAATAGAGCAGAGAAAACTATGCAACTTCACCACATTATTAACACAAATTTCTGCCACTTTTGCAGTCATATAGGGATGTTTAATAGCTATAAAGTGAGCATATTTTGTCAAACGATCAACCACAACAAAAATAGAATCATACACATGTGATGTTGGAAGTCCTTCAACGAAGTCCATCGACACATCCTCCTATATAGCCTATGGAATTGGCAAAGGCTGTAGTAATCCCGTCGGAGAAAGCATCAAATACTTATTTTTCTGGCACACCACACACATGACGACAAACTCTTGAATATCTTTCTTCATGCCCTCTCAACGCAACTCTAATGAAATCCATTTATAGGTTTTAAAAAACCTAGAATGACAACCCAAAACACGGCTGTGGTACTCCTGCAGAAGCTTCTCAATCAATTCAAAGCAACGTGGTATAACAAAACTGTCATGGTACCGCAATTGCCCTTGTACCCAGGTCCAACCAACCTTCCCATTTGGATCTTTTTTTAACTCCTCAATGACAGCTGAAAGCTTTGGGTCTTGTTGAACTTTTTTAGAAATTATCGTCTTATCCAACACATTTGTCACTGTAATTGGCTGCAGAATAACCTCCGCATTTTTCCTTTCATGAATTCTAGACAAAGCATTCGCCACCTTATTTTGCGCACCCGGATTGTACTGAATTTCAAAGTCAAAACCCAACAACTTGGACAACCATTTCTGGTGCTCCATAGAGACTAAACACTGCTCCAATAGGAACTTTAAGCTGCTCTGATATGTCCGGACTATAAACCTCCTCCCAAACAAATAATGACACCACTTTTGGATTGCTAACACAATGGACATGAGTTCCCGCTCATATACAGATTTGAACCGAGATCTTCCCGACAAGGCTTGACTAAAATAAGCAATAGGATGCTTATTTTGTGTCAAAACAACCCCCAAACCATTCCCCAACACGTCGGTTTTCAGGATGAACGGCTCTATGAAGTTGGGCAGCACCAAAACAAAGACCTTATTCATCACTTCCTTAAGTTGTTCAAACGTTGTCATCGCCTCTTCATGCCACATAAATGCATCTTTTTTGAGGATTTGTGTCAAAGGAAAAGCTATTTTCCCATAGTCTTTAACAAAGTGACGATAATACCCTGTTAACTCGAGGAATCCGTGCAAACTTTTCAATTTTTGCGACAATGGCCAACACTTCATGGCTGCAATTTTCTCTAGATCCGATGCAACCCCTAGGTCTGAAATTATGTGACCCAAGTATTCCACCTGTTATTGACAAAATCGACATTTCTTTTTGTTAACATACAAATTGTGTTTACTAAGCAGAGAAAGTACCTCCCTTAGATGACAAACGTGCTTTTCCAAGGTCGGGCTATATATTAAGGTGTCATCAAAAAACACCAGCACGCATTTTCGCAACAATTTTTGAAAAATTGAGTTTATAAAGGATTGACAAGTAACTGGTGCATTGGTCAAACTGAAAGGCATTATTAGGAACTCATAGTGTCCCTCATGAGCCTAAATGTGGTTTTGGGAACATCTTCAGCTTTCACACAAATTTGGTGGTACCCGGACTTCAAGTCTAACTTTGAGAAATATTGCGCTCCATACAACTCGTCAAGAAGATCATCAATGGCAGGTATAGGGAAACGGTCTGAAATCGTAGTCTTGTTCAAAGCCCGATAATCGACGCAAAAATGCCAGCTGCCATCTTTTTTCTTCACTAACAACACTGGACTTGAGAAAGGACTTTTACTTTCTCTAATGATCCCAGCCGCCATCATCTCTCCCACCAACTTCTTAATTTCTGACTTTTGGGCATGCAGATACCGATAAGGACGCATATTGATTGGTTCCACTCCATCCTTCAAGACAATCGAATGTTCCTTATCTCGTTTAGATGGTAATCCACTTGGCATATTAAAAACGCTTGCAAATTAATACAAAATTGGTTGCACTGCTGGTTCCTGATGTACATCCTCCATGATCAACTGAGCTTGCATCTACCCAAAATCAAGCATCAACATCTGCCCCTCCGATTGATAAACTTTCCATAACGATTTGAAAGACACCGCAGATTTACATAACCCTGGGTCAATTATTGCAAGTCTCCACAAGAGTAGTAAGCCATTTCATTCCTAAAATTACATCAGAGCTTCCGAGTTTCAAAGGCAAAAAATCCTTAACTACAACCAACTCCTATAACCTCACTGCCACCCCCTTGCAAATCCTTTGTCCTCCTACAAACTTTTTCGTTCCTATAACAACCCCATATTACTCCTTTTCTGTCTTTGGCAATCCCATCTTGTCAACCAATGCTGCTGAAATGAAATTATGTGAAGCTTCGCTATCAATCAGGACCACAATTTTTTCACCTTCAATCTCCCCATTCAATCTCAAAGACTTTGGTGATGTAAAGCCCACCACCAAATTCAGTGACACTTCTACCATACCCATAGTCAAATTACCTTCCTCAGCCTACACACAGGCCATCTCTGGTTCCTCCTCCACTTTTGAGTCGTCATTCACCACCAAGATCTGGAGTTGTCGGTGCTTACAGACACGACCCTAGTGGTACTTCTCGTCACATCGAAAACACAGACCTTTTTCTCTTCATGTCTGCACCTTTGCCCCCGTATACCCCCTAAAGATCCCACAGCTCCCTCCTTGGAAAGGTGAACTGGATGTAGAGGTAACAGTGGATGATCTGTTCTTTGAGTTTGAATTTGTGGTGAAGTTGGGTTGTGGGTTTGGACTAGTAGTAGAGTTTTGGGTGTTTTTGTTTGTGGATGACCAAGTTGGGGTTTTATGGCTGGAATAAATTGTTGTCGTTGTTTTAAGAGAATGATGTCTCCATGGATTCATATGGGTAAGAACAAGAGCTTGGGCTTCTACTCTTTGGGCTGCATCCATGGTCTCTACCAGCCCATGAGGATTCAGCAAGATTACTTCAGCCTTGACCTTCTTCTCCAACCCATTGATGAAAACAGCCACCATGGTGTCATCGTCCAACTTCAATGGCAAAGATAGAGTTTCAAATTGTTCCCTATACTCCTGCACAGTCCCTTCCTATTTCAATGATAGAAAACGTTGATGTAGGATGTTTGGATTTCCACTTGGAAACCTTAACAAAATCTGGTTCTTAAGTTCTTCCCAAGTTAAGAATTTCCTCCTCTTCTCCTCAAATCCCATCCATGAAAGGGCTCCTCCCTTAAAACAAACAGTTGTCACCTCTAACTTCTGTGGCTCAATTAGGTTGTTCACTGAGAAATAGCGTTCTGCTCTAAAAACCCAAGAGTTAGGATCTTCTCCAGAAAATAGCGGCATCTCCAACTTCTGAGTATACTCCTTGCATTCACAATAATTGGTATGGGTATTGTTTGATGTTTCAAAGGTTGTATTATCTGTTTGGTTAAGTTGGTGTGGGTGCTGCGGGCTTTAGGAGTTGGGTGGTTCATTTTGGTTATCTGGTGAAGGGTGGAATGAGTTAATGTTACTGGGTTTTTTGGTGGAGATGAAATGTTTTGGGTGCTCTGATACCAATTTGATAGGAACCGAGAGCTCCTACAGGGACTAGGCTGCAGAAACGAAGATCAAGCACAACCACAATTGCAAAAGCAACAGTACTCAAGAACAAGAATAATAGATCAACGTAATAGATGAACTTTGTAGATTAATTTTATTGAATGTAAAGGGATAAACAACTATTCGAGTGGCTACATCACTCCTATCAACATTTGAGAGGTTGATTCTCTCCAGAAAATCCATTCACTAACAAAAATTTTCTCTCTTGTCCTTTTTTCCTCTGTCACCTTATATTCATCTTCCACTACCTCAACACATTTTTTGCGTGATGCTTGTTGTCCACATCATTCTATTGTAACAAATTATTCATGCGAGCAGGTATACTCTGAGTCTTCTAATTCTGAACTGGTCCCCCTAAATCTTTGCCTTTTGGGCCATGCTTCTTCCCTTTACACTTGTACCGCCATCTAATAGGAGGCTCATCAAAACCATCCTCAAAAAATTGCTTGAAACTGTCGTATGTCCTGACGAAAACACTGAGGGGTCCTTGGAGACCTTGCGAAAAGCTTTCATGGGTAACATTGTATCAACCCCACAAGAGCCTAGATTGTTGTAGTAGAAAAAAATGATACAAAAGAAAGATTGGTAACTAGTATGGCAAAAAGATGCATCAGGGATGACAAATTTGAGAAGGAAAAAAAAGGAATGGATTAAGTTTAAGATAAGAACAGTGATTTGGATTCACAACACTTGGAGAAATCGCAGGGGAGCATTGAGAAACTTGCTCTTTCCTCTTATTTGTAGGTTTGCATGAACTCCAAACTGAGAATATTCTTGCTCTTTCTTGTGTGAGAGGAAAGAGCATGAACAAGACTCCACAACTTGGCGAAAATCGCAACGGAGCATCTCAAGACGAGAGTGTAAAGAGTGTGAGAGGGCCATTGAGCCAAAGATGAAAAGCGTCTGTGAGAGTCGTCGAAAGAGAGGTATGCTGCTATATGAGTGAGAAAGACGGGTGTGCTGCTATGTGAGAGAGAGGGACAAAAGTTGTCCAATAAAAATGAAGCTTCCGTTTTCCTATTCCGGATCTGTGTGGAATTAGTGAAGACAAGGGGTAGCATCTTTAGCAATTCCTCGATGTCGACGAATTCTTGGTTGTTCGATATGCATTTTTCTAACCAAAAAAAGATTACTTAACACCTAGGAATAGAGGGGTAATAGAAATTTTATTACCCCCAACCAAAAAAACTATACAGGTTGTTTAAAAATAGGGACAGTAATTATAACTTAATTTTAAGCTAGAATTTAAAACTTTTAGAGGCAGAAAAAAATTTCAGTTCCTTCATAAAATTTTAGATCTATATCTCTAGTTTGATTTTCAATTTGAATTATCTAATTTGGAGGTATACAAGCTAAGATATGGCCAATTTACAGAAGTATGTTTAGTGGAACTCATCCATCACGAGGTACACATCTCAAATTGACTAACTTCAGTCTTATCATACAAGAGCAATATAAAAATACATCCAATTTAACCAAAAACATCTCATTTACTTATGGAATACTTCTTTTATCAATTCCCCTCACATCACGCTCACAAATCTAAGTAAACATATCAAAAATTCTTATCCATATTTCACGTCTAGGTATGTCTATCTATGCCGAAATGAACAAATTACCCATTTAGCCATGTCTTTTACATTAAGTATCATTATGTCTATTAATATACTTAGATGTACTGAATTAGTTATATTCACTTCTTAATACACCCTAGACATGCTATAATACTTCCAGAGTATATGTTGAGGTATTACATTTATAAAAACACTCAATTTTAAAAAATAAGTTTAAATATATTAAGTTTTGATTTGCAGCCAAAAAAGTGTTTCAATGTAAATTTTATTCAAATAAATAATGAAAAGCTTTTATTATTAAAAACTAAAAATTAATTCAAATAAAAATTTTCATATCATGTTTATCTTAAAGAAACTTCATTTAATTCTAAGCACATAAGATGACATATCTTTATAGGTGATTGCTTGCCTCCGCATGATATAATGACATTACATGTGCATTTAGTGTTAAATTTCAATCCTTATTTTAAGATCTTATATGCTGTGATGAATAAGATGATAGTAGATAACATCAGCTTTAAAATATAAAGACTATGTGGGAGGATCATCTAAAGATAATGGTGATCTTTGTGGATATGAATGTATCATTCCTAGATAGATACAACAACAACAACAACAACAACAACAACAACAACAACAACAATAATAATCATCATGATGATGATGATGATATATCCAAACATAAAATATAACAATACAGATAAAGTTTAATAACACAATTCAAATAGAGCAAAAGAAATGAGCATCATCCTTTAAAACGAAGGTTTATAACAATTCAAGAACGACGTCTAACTTTCATTAAACTAGAAGTAATATTATTACGAATAGTTGTCATATCTCGAGTTCTTTGTTCTTCAATGTTTTTTTTGTGTAGAGTTAACTTCAATATCTTGAAATACATCTAGAGGTATAAATTTAGGATCTTGATCGATGATGCTAAAAATAGGGTCACCAGTTGTACTTCTTCTAATATAGTTATGAAACAAAAGCTGTACAAATTATTCTATTTTGATCCATTAATGAATACTTAGGCATTTTCTCCAATATATCCCATCGAGCCTTAAGAACACCAAAGGTCCTCTCAATGCAACTTCTCAATGATGAATGAGTTTGGTTAAAAACTTCTTGAGATCCTCTTGGATTTGCACCATGAAACTTCAATTGATGATATCTTTTCTTTGAGTAAGGTGTCAAACATCCTTCTCTTTCTAGATAGCCTTTGTCAACCAAGTAATATTTACCTGAATTTCCATAGAAGCAATATAATTAGTATAAATGATATCATAAAAATTCTAAATCATTAATAGCAAATCTTACAAATCTTAAAATTAACTATCGGTGGTTTTGAAAATTTAAGTCTTGGATTACCGATTGTATCAAAGAAAATACGAGAATTGTGCACTGATCCCTCCTAAAACATATGTAAATAGTAAGTTAAAGTCACATGCTGCCAATACATTTGTTCTTGTTATTCCTTTCCATCCTTTAAATCTCATTTGATCCTCCTCTACAACAACTATCGCTCTATGTGTATCATCAATAGCTCCAATCCAATCCTAATATAAAATAATAATCATAAGATGGTAAAAACAACATTTTTTAATGGAAAATATATTGAAGGGGGAGGAAGAACATATTCAATTATCTTAAAATGTGGCATATATCTAACATCACTGGCAATTTATGGTGGAATGTCCTTGAATTCAGGATCTTTTGGTACGAGTATATTCCTTGAAAATCCATCCATAGCATTCAAAACTTCTTTAAAAACTCTATTTAGTTTCATCAAAATGTTGAAAATGCTTTTGAGGATCTCTATTAGAGGAACCTTTACTTAGGATATACACGAATAAACCGATTTTCTCCAAAATAGACATCCTATCTGAAGGTCTCAAACCATAATTATTTTCCAAAACTATACATAATTGACGAAATGTATTTTGATTCATCCTAAATGTATTAAAACATCTTTTTTATGACCATTCAATAATTCATTTATCCATAGTTCTTCTGTTTGATAGGAAGTCATGCATGTTTTCTTGTATATATGGTTAAAAAAATACTCACTCATATAACCCACCACACGAGCCATCGAATCCAAAAATTCAGTCTTATTGTCCAACAATTATTTCATTTGCAGAAGTTGCATAATTTGCATAACATTATCATCCATACCTACAGATCAATAAGTAAAATTATATTATAAATAACCAACACACTTATATATCTAAATATAAAGAAATAAATAATATAGCAAGTAAACATATGTGCACAAATAATAAAATCAATAAACTAAACATAGTAATGGATAGATAGAAACTATGTTTAATGTTTTTATGTTTGTCATACTTATATGTAAACTTTATGTATTCAACCTGCTTTGTATCATATGGTAAACCAAAAAAATGGACCTTCTTTGTGTATCTTCAATCAACATGCAAGCAAAGTAAAATTTAGGAGTACCTGTCTCTAAACCAGGCAAAGTATATATTTTTCCCAAAGCATTCGTAACATCATGATGTGACGTATTAGCACTAGTACTTTGTAATGCACCAATATTCATTATATCCAACATTTTCGTCATGGATCTACTGATCTCCATTTTTGCACTCTGCCTCTCTTCAATCAATTGCACCATATCTTCAAGCCTCTTATGCATTGCTGCAGATCTTTCTGCCCTTTTAACGGAATCAGTTCTTGCACTCTTGTTACTTTATGAACTATCACCCTCTAAAATCCTTTTACATCTTCTCTCACTCCCTTCATCATGTGTAGCTTGATAGTTCGGGGTAAATTCTCTCCACACTTCTTCCCAATTGTTTAAACCGCTAGTCTTATCTATATTCTTATGATCATGATAGGCTGACAATTGATGATGAACATTATAACTATCAGGTGGAGAAGGAACATATGTTCAGTAGTACATAATAACATGCCCTTGGTCATAACCAAAAGTAAAAACTTCATGCTCAAATGTATCAGCTCTTTAAGAATAACAAACATAATATTAGAAAATGATAATAATAAACAAACATAATTTCATAGCATTTGATAAATATAAAAAAACATAAAAATTTCTAGTCACAATATGATAACGTTGGTATAAATTAGTAATTTGTTTAGTATTATGTTATTAATATATAGAGAACTACCTTTCTATATCAAGTCAAAGTTTGACACATTGATGTTATTGCATGACGATTAGTCTAAGTTGCTACTCTAAAGATAGTAACAGGAATGGTCAGTTTAGTCTCCATGCCAAATTTAAGAATACAAGTTAGATAAGGATCTTTTCATTATTTAAAAAAAAAAGATCAGGTAGCTTGAAGAAGAAAATCAAATCTAGCCCCATCATTAAAAATTGCAAGGTCGAAAGAAAAATATGTTTTACCAGTGAATCAAACCCAAAGTTCAGGTCAAAGATGGCCAATACATAACCATAATATATGAGGGTAAAGAAAATGAAATACATTAAGTTTAAAGAAAACAAACATTATTATACATCATCTGTTGTATTGTTACTCCATTAAGCTTAAAGAATAATAACCAAATGCAATACAAAGAACAACATCCATCCTCCCGTATATACTTCTACTACTACTCAAAGAAAGTGTTTAAACATCCTCCTCATGCTTCCACTAGAATCCTAAGAAGTCAACTAAAAAGTAGTAAATCCCATGATTTTTTGTTATACTCAAAAGATCAAACAGATAGAAAATGAAAATACTCGAAAGATTATAACACAAGGCTATTCTCTCTTTCAAGATAAAGATCATACTATTTGCTTCCTAAGTTTTACAAATAACAAATAGATAGAAAATGAAAGTAGTTTACTTTGAGTCGAAAAAAATATCCAAATAGCACTATCGATAAAACAACACATCTCTAACAGAAATAATGGAGATATTGTGCTTTTTAATGTGGACTATATAACTTTCGAATGTACAACAATTTTCAGAATATAAAAGCAACTGATCTTTCTGTGAAAACAACCCTTACATTCAATTTTCAGAACATAAGCCCTTTCAAATAAGAGAATAAGGATACAAAATCTGATCAGACATAAGTTACAAAACCATCAAGAAATTCAATTAAGGGGATCAGACTTTATATATCATTGAAAAGAAATAATTACCTGATTTGCAAATCCCCAAAATAGCACTGATCATCACACTTTCGAAGAACTTGATGAACTTGATGATTGAAAAAACTTAGTAAAGACTAACACCTAACAATTGTGTTGAGCTGTTCCATTTTATAGGTGAAAAAGAGACGTTGGGCAGTTGTGAGTAATAAATGGAGTTAAAAGCAGTAAATTAAACAATTAGCTATAGCCCCTAAGAAATTAATGCAACAAGAGACAACATACTTCGTTGTTCAACTGCAGTAAATCCACTTCAAACAACTACTATCAGACTTCTCATTTAATGAAACATCTACCTTAGATATACTTTCATTAAAAGTCAAATTTTGTTTCAGACTGGTTAGAGGAACTACAGGCATGTTCTGTTAAATCAATATGTAGTTACAACAGATAGTCGGAACAAAGTTAATTATTATGGACAATCAATCAACAACAAGAAAATAATGCAAAAAGAAACAAGCTAATCCATATTATTCAGAACCAAAAAAACATTACAGAATTAACTAAACCCAACAACAGAAAGAGATGTAAATTTTAAGATAAAAATTGAACAAACAACAAAGGCACAAGCAGAAGAGTTCCAATGGCCAAAATTATACTTCATAAGTGTACCTAAAATTTTAATCTCCAAAAGGTAATCCTACATTGCCTGCAAGTTCATGCTCTCGCTCTTCTTCAGCAATAAATTTTGCAAGTTCTGTTGTTATATAATCAAATAGTGCCTGAAATCACAATCAAATTTCAAAGTTAAAAGATCTTACATCTAACTACCTTTAGTTTTATCACCAATCCTTTGAAAAGTACCAAGACTTACATATGAAGTACCAGCCATCAAACTTGGAGGAATTGACACCTCAGCAAATTCTTGATTAACAAAACCAGCATTCGTTCCTCCTAATTGAACCCGTAGTACATGGAAGTTTGTTCCACCAAGATCCAAAGCATAAAACAATCCCTTCTCATCACTGCAACAATAGCATTGGCTTAATCACAATTATTTTATATGAAACATAAATGAGAATTGATGAATGTTTGTCCATATAATTCTACTTGTCATTCCAGAAACTATGCTTTCCAGAACAACCATTCAGATATTTTATTTCCCCTTTTAACTAAAAAAATTTCCTGCCTCGCATTGTTTATGCAATCAAGACAAAACTCCAAAAGATTAAGTGACAAGATTGACACAAAAGGCAACTGAATAATAAGCTGCATGTTAAAGATAAATCAACACAAATAATAACATCCTCGTACCCCTCTCCCTCTTTCCACCAAAATATGCAAAATAAAATAAAACCTATAGACAGTGATATAAACTTCAATCGAAAGGAATCAAATGAATAATATTCCAGGTACTTGACAATGTATAGACAAAAAGGACATTACATACATATTGGATTTAACTGTTATCAATGGATAATGAGTATACCATCAATGACAAAAAGTCAAAAGTGGATCTAGTGAAATAGAAATTTACAGCAATAGATGACAGTGACTAGTGACCGAATATGGTTTGATCCAAGCTAACCAGAACATGACAAATATGTCAACCAAACAGGATATTTTTGGTGAGCTTCCACAAATCATCAGACACTCCCACCAGAAACTCAGAAATGGATAGGAATTCTATATGCAAGTCATTAACCTTCACAACAGCTTCAAGGGAAAAAGCCACTTCAATTAGACAATATACTAGTACTTTGTCCATAAATTCAAACAAGAAGCTACAAATTTCTTGATATTAGAGTGATGATAAAGCTTAATAGTTGAAATGATTGGGCCCTTTTATATCAAAAGAGTCCTTTTGAATGAATTGGAAAAAGGACAAGCTATTATCAATAATATGATAGATCCTACCAATATGCTTCTAACCAAACACACACAAGCACAAACATGGCAATGGCAAAGCAATAAAGGGATCAACTTCTCAATTGAATCAAACACATAAGGATCTACCGCGACTAAATCAGCATAACCTGTCTTCTAAATTCAAAGACAATGAGAAAAGGGAACTAGGGAATCAAATTAGGAAGTTTTCAAAATTCAGACACTAAGAAGAAGAAGAAAAGAAAAGAAAATACCAGTATAACTGTAACATCCCGTTACCGATGTGAGGGCATATCGGTAATTTGGATAGATTGAGCAGTGAGTGCATTCATAATTAGTTTACACGTATAGTGATTTTTGCATCAGTGATAAATGAGATTAATTGAGTAAATTGCACATGCATACATAGTGACATGCAT
>JANZLF010000006.1:15353794-15368700 GCA_026546835.1 Erythroxylum foetidum | reverse complement strand
CTTTCTTTATTTATTCATAAAGTCTGCACACGACTTTGAATAAAACGCGCTAAAGGGGATTGCCTTTAGGGCACAATATAAACAGTACCGTCCTTGCATAAGTCGACTTACCTCATGTGCAAGTCGACTTATCGGTACTGAATACGTGTAAGTCGACTTACCCTATGTACAAGTCGACTTACACTTACAGTAACTTCACTAATGGTCCTTCTTCTTTGATTTCCATTATTCTCACCAACTCGCTCCTACTCCCCATTACCTCCATTATCTCCATTCCTAGTTTGATTAGCATTAAGCTTAGGGTTTTGTAGAAAAACTAGGTTTTCAGCCATTATCACTCCTTCTAATGATTCACTCTCACTACTTGACTGACTACACTCCACTGAGATGTTCTCCTCTTCAATAACTACCTTGCTTCTCTCTTTTTCTCCCCTTTCCTTTCTAATTTTTATCAAACGTCTCTCAATTTCAGGGTAGAAAGGTAGAAGTTTGGTTTTTCGGGGCATGCAATGGAACAATTCAAATGAAAATAAAAGGTAACAAAATTGACTTGCAAGAACACAAAGTCAAATAAAAAGATGAGATGTGATGGATGCAAGTGTGTAGGTGTGTGAAAGTATGTATGCAAGTATGTATGTATGGATAAAAAAGTAATCAAAGGAATGTTTAACACTATGTGGGTGCAAAAATACTAAGTATGAAAAGTGCAAAAAGTTCAGTATCCTTTTGTTGTGTAATTTCAAAAATTTGATGCTATGAAAATAAAATGAAATCCTATACCATTGACAAATATGAAGCTAAACTATCTAGAATGCAACCTAAATAAAAGTCTCCTAACCTCACTTAGCAGCAACATGACAAAAGATTGATTCCTCGGCAACAACGCCATTTTGATTTGGACCTTTGTTCGTAACCTTAGAGGTCAAATCAAAAAATAATACAAGAATTTCAATATAGGATGTAACCTCGGGTCGTCTCAGTTAATCAGAACCTAAAACAAATGGACCTAAGTTAACCTATGTGTCATTAAATGTAAGCTAATTTGGTAAGGAGCGGGTTTTGATCTTTGAAAACATTAACTAAACTAAATTGAATTGTAAGAAAAATATGTAAAATATATTTTTGGATTTTTGGGAATAGAAAAAAGAAAGATTAAGAAAAATGTTCAAATAGTGATAGTATCCTCTTGAAAATGAGCTTTGGCCATCATAGCTCAAAATTAATTTTTTGATAGGAGTGAAAATCACTAAGTTTCAAATGGTTAAACCTTAAAGAACTCTTTAAGTTCGAAATCTTAATCAATGAGATTTCGTTTCTTAAAACCCCGTTAAATGCTCTTAGTGTGTGTAATGGATAAGTCCATGCAACAAGTCACTTTGGAATCTAGAATCAACTCAATAACAAACACAACTATGCAAGATAAAAAAGAATCAACAAGATCACAAATAGACATATATGAGACTTCATATATTTAGGCTTCAAAGTTCTACATCAACAAATTCAAATCACAAATTGAATATCCAACACTTGATTAAACTATAATCAATAATGTTCAACACCAAATTACAAATCCTAAGCCTAGGAATTCATAAATCATAGTTAAACATAGATTAAGCCACTCCCCTTTTAAGCCCATTGAACTCTAGCCATTGCTACATCTTTAAGAGGAGAGAGATGCCTAACCATGCATTGTTCCAAGAGACTTCACAATTGAGAAGCAACTGGAGACATCCATGGTAGAAGTCGATGGAGAAAAATGAAAAAATGAAAAGGATGTGAAGAAGACGATGATGGAAAATGTTGCAGGAAGATGGAATATGGATGTGTGTTGGCGAGAAGTGGATGATAGAAAATGTCGATTGTCCCCTCTCCTTTTGTAAGTTAACCAAAAATAGGTTTTTTTTCATAAATGGGTTGTTAGTTCAGGTTACATAGTCAATTAATTTTCCAAAAATGGTTTAGGTATGGTGCCAATTCGAATGTGTCACCACGACGAACTTTTCCTAAAATATTCTTCAGTAACTTTCAGCTTTCGTCGCAGCGTAAACATTATCCTCACCGTGGCAAAATATGCCCAAAAGGTCTCTTTAAAAATCTTGTGATTTTGTCGCGGTGAAACATCATCTTCACCGCAACGAACTTTCCTGTTGCCCTCATTGACTTGTGCTCTTAGTCTTCACTCCTTTGTTCTGCTTCTTGAATCTCCTATAATGAAAAATAGTAGTTTGCAGTATCAATTTTTCTAAAATTCAATTTAGTGAAATTACTAATTATTTGTGACAATTTTACCCTCAAACTACATTAATTCAAAATAGGCAATCATAAGTTAAATTAAGCACAAAATCTGAAAAATAAGAGCCAAGAAGTATAATAAAATCCATGAAATTGTCACCAATTGATATATAAAACTTGGGTTCAATCAGCATCCGAAGCTCAGGGCAAGACTAGTTTGAGAAACTACTCAAATGATCTGTGGGTTATATAGAACATATAAAGGTGACTGGTCTCAAATATATTGGCCACTAATTCATATGATCAAAAAAGCAAAAAGCAAGTTGGTTCATTAGGAAAAAATTAGATAAAGCTCTTGTAAATGATCTTTGGTTGCAAACTTTCCCTACAGTCTGGCTAACTTTATGGAACCTTTATTCTCAGATCACATGCCCATATTTGTCTCAAATTTTTCCAAGCCCGCTGCTACTCACTATCCTTTTCGGTTCAACAATTACCTAGGTAAATATCCTGGATTTGATGTTGCTTACAGGAAGGGGGCTTTGTACAGAATTAGGGGGACAAAGCAGTACTGTTGTAACCAAAAGCTAAAAATGATTAAATAAGAACTTAAGCTGCTAAAATCTTCCAAAGGCTCCACTGTTGATGCTATCAATAACACCAAAATGGAGTTAGTCAGGTTGTAGAATACGTTATCCTCTAATCTAGATAATCAAATTCTGATTGACAAAGAGAAGCTAGCTCTCACAAACTACCTTTAAGCAATAAGCAATCACTCCTCTCTTTTGCAACAGAGAGCTCGGATAAATTGGCTACAAGATGGGGACAACTATACTAAATTCTTTTTCCACTCAATACTAGCCAGGAAGAATTGTAACAAAATATATTTCATTACTTCACATAATGGTACTGTCGTCTAGAATTTGAAGGATATTCCCGAAGAAGTGCTCAGATTCTTCAATTATTCTCTTAGTACTGGGGTGTTGACAAATGTTTCACATAGGGGTCTATAGAAACTCAATCTGCAGCAAATCCCACATTCTAATTTTGATCTCTTAACTAAACCAATTGAAGATAGTGAGATTGAGAGGTATGTATTTGGTATAAATGGAAAAAAAGCTCCAGGGCTAGATGGATTAAAAGGCTACTTTTATCAACATTCTTGGGACATAATTGGAAGTTTTGTTAAAGAGGTCATACATGAATTTTGAAAAAATGGGGCACTACTTACGGAAATCAACAAAACATTCTTGTTTTAATTCCTAAGGGTTCAAATCTAACAAGCTTTACTGATTATCGACCCATATCATGTATAAACTTCCTATACAAAGTTATTTCTAAGATTTTGGAAACAAGATTGAAAAAAGTATTAGCTCCTTTGATTAATGAAAACCAAAGTGCCTTCTTGCCAGATAGATATATTGGTGACAATATACTTATTGTACAAGAGCTGATGAAGGGCCACTCCACTTCTATTAGCCCTCGAAACTACATAATGAAGATTGATTTCCATAAAGTATTCAACAGTATTAGCTGCCAATTTTTAATGTTTATGTTGATAACTTTTGGTTTTCGAAAATAGTTCATCAAATGGGTCACGGAATTCATTACTTTAACTTCCTTTTCCGTTCTCATTAATGGCTTCCTTCTCAGTTTTTTAAAGCCATAAAAGGCCTTAGACAGGCTCCCCTTATCTTTTTATTCTTTCCATGGAAATCCTTAATGCAATCATAAAGCTAGAGACACTTTTAAATCCTAATTTTAAACACTACACAAAGTGTAAAATTTTTTTTCCTTACTAACCTTTGTTATGCAGATGACCTTTTCCTTTTTAGTAAGGCTAATCTAGAGTCAATCCACACTTACAGGCTTGCTCTCTATGTGTTTAAGCAATTTTTTGGTCTATAGATTAATTTAAACAATAGTCATTTCCTACTGTCTAAAGGTGTTGGCAACTTGGAATCCCATATAGCAGGAGCAACAGGCATGAAATTGCATTGTCCTCCTCTCCTCTACCTTGGTCTCCCAATGTCAACAAAGAAGTTCAACCATTCTGATTGTCATCCTCTCTTAAACAAGATCTAGAAGAGAGTAAAGTTATGGGTGAATAAGTCGCTTTCTTTTGCAGGTAAACTATAACTTATTAAATTAGTTCTTAACCCTTTGCATGTGTATTGGAGCTCCCATATCTTCTTATCTCAAAGCATTATCAAAGCGATTTA
This sequence comes from Erythroxylum foetidum, assembly GCA_026546835.1. Lineage (NCBI taxonomy): Eukaryota > Viridiplantae > Streptophyta > Magnoliopsida > Malpighiales > Erythroxylaceae > Erythroxylum > Erythroxylum foetidum. The sequence goes on along the minus strand of JANZLF010000006.1, from coordinate 15,364,246 downwards.
AAGGACTATTAGAATGGTAACCCTGGAGTAGCAAAGGTGAAGTGGGCTGATATATGTTTTCCAAAACAAGAAGGTGATCTAAACATCCTCTCCATCAAAGTTACTAACCATTCTTTGATTTTGAAGAGGTTTTGGTAGGTATTGGAAAACAAGAAAATCCTTTATATTAAGTAGTTACATATATACTTTCTCAAGGGAAACAATATATTAAACCAAAAGCTTCACACTCTTACTTCTTCACTCAGTTATTGAAACTAAGAGATGCAGTTCAAAAAGAGGTTTCATGTAAAATAAAGGATGGATGTTTGGATTCCTTATGGTTCGACAATTGGTTTAGCAAGGGCCCTTTGATACACTTGACGCATCTTTCCAGAGTTTCATCATTATTTCCACTAAAAACTTGATTGTGTTCTTTCATTGATGGGAATTTTTGGAATTTTCCGAAAAATCTGATGCATCTTCAACCTATCTACCCTCCATCACCTTATGTATCTTACACGTTCTTTTGGGAGGATATCCCCCTTAGTAAACTTACAAATAGAATCATTTGTGGTAATTTACGAAGGTGTCAATCTAGGGTTCCTTAGGCCACAATGGTTTAAAGTAAATCTCTAACATCGAGGATGCCCTTCATCTTTAGGTTGGCCATCTAGAACAAACTATGTACAACAGACAGGATACCATATATGCAAGTGAACAAATATTATCCCATATGCTCTATGTAACTTGAATCTCGTCACCACCTCCTTTTGAATGATACTTCAACACTGCAATCTTTATGTTCTTAAATGGATCTTGGGATATCACTTTTAGAGATTTCTAATCGTCTCTCAACACAACAATCACCCACTAGACCATATCACCAGATTCATATTATTATTTTGGGAGTTTGTATCTAATCGCTTTGGAGGGAACGAAATCTTCAATGCTTTGTGAGCAAATCCTCAACCAAAGAATGCCTGATTACATTAATCATCGCTAAAATTCGGGAACTTGTCATGCTGAAGAAACTACAACTCAGTTGTAGCTTAAATATTCACTCCTCTCTATGAGTATAGTTGATAGTGTATAACTCCTACTAGGTTTTAAGTTGTAAGTGTCTTTCTTAAAGCTATTTTGTTAAGAGTATTTCCTTATGTATCTGCTTATATGACTCTCTCTTTTATTAATTAATTTATTCCTTTTCTCTTTTAAAAATAAAGTCTAGTTCCTTAGTTATTAGGTTAAAGGGTTACACCAATGTAAGTAAATTTCACATCACTATTTGGAGATAAAGGTGAGATAGATTATAGTAATGAGAATTTTTTTTAAGGATGCATATGAACTCAATTGAAGAATTATGACCAAGATTTTCCCAATATCTGAGTCAAGATGTGATTCCATCATTGTATAAATGAAATATTTTCATCTATGATTTAAAGTTATGGCTAGTTATTAAAACATACAAATAAATGATTCTGATGCAAAAATAAAAGAACTATGAATTATTGGATTTTATAAATAACCGAGTTAGAGATGGAAAATAATTAAAGTTTAGGTGAAATAATGATAAGGTTTGTTTAGAAGGTAGTTCAGAGAAGGTGGTGGGCACAAACTTTTCTTGGCATGATTGCCACCACATTCAAATGCATATATATCTCCAATTCAGTTAGTTATGTTCCAAACAACACGTCTACAACTGAATTTGGGAACCAAAACATGAGTCGAAGACTTTGTATTGCAAATCAAATATTAAATATTGTGGTTTTATAAATTCCATAAAAACTTCGCTTGTTAAACATCTAGTGAGAAATTCTTACATTTTGTGAAATTCTTTTTATTGACTTGATATTTTTTCTTATTTTTGTTTAACTATTTCCGGTCCATCTTTGATAGTTTTTATTTGTTGGTATTTGTTTTCTATAATAAGTTCTACTTTTATTAAAGGGTTGTCTATAACCTACACCATGCTGGGATGTGAGAGGTTTAATGTGAGAGGTTTAAAGAAAATTGGAGAAGAACGACCATAAGCATTTTTAAGACGACAAACAATTATCCAGTGACCATAAGAAGTTTTGAAATGTATTTGTTGCATAAGGTTATCAAATAAGATTTTATAGAACAACTTATGAAAGTTATTTCAAGGAAAAATGTTAGTATCAATATCATAAAAATAAAAAAAGGGTGGGCATTTAACTAAAAATGATCCTAAAAGGATTTGAGCATGTTGTATTATGGTAGCTAAATGTATCTGATGATTAGAAATATCTAACCCTATGATAAGTTTTAAAGTGTCACGATATTGAAAGGAAAAACAAGTTGATTTACAAAAGTAAGAACCTTCTTTGCTATCGATATATGTTGCAAAAAATTCAACCTTATATTCTTTACAAGTAATTACAATGAGAATATATACTAGTAGGACTAGTCATTATCAAAGAATATATATAATAATATTGTTTTAAGATAATTGTATTCCATATTAAGTTATCTTATATTGCTGAACTTGTTCAAAAAAATTGGTTCCCAACATTATCTCTAAATCAAATCTCTCATTTTCTATTAATAACCTTGTAAGCATTTTAGTATCTCCAATATTAATATTAGTTTCTATAATAGTATCAATATGATGTACATCACCATTAAAATTTGCATACTAATAAGTTTAGATTGATCCTACAGAGAGTGCATATAAGGCTTTTGTAATGGAATGAATCGGTGTTTAGGATATTTGGGTTTGATTTTTGAATAGCAAAATAAAATGAAATTAAACTAACAAAAGAAAATTAAAGCAAACAATCAAAAAGTGATAAAAATGATGAATTCATTAGCCTACATCTGAATAAGCATATTTCATTGTTTTGTTATTCTTATTCCTCTCCTAACAACTATTGATTATAAATTAACAACAAGCTCTGTTAATCTCGATTTTTCCTTAGATCAGGTTTAATTAAAACAAACTCTTTAATTAAACCTAGCTATCAGACAACCTGCAACAAGCTCTTTAGATTTAGTCAAACAACCACATTTCGAATAAGGAAAAACAGACTTATCTAGGCAACAACGATACAAGCTTGGGTCATTTAACTTAGGTTGTCTTATCCTCAATGATTCATTGTGTTATCCCTAATTCAATTTCATTATTTATCACAAATGAATCTATAACACAATGATTAGGTATTGTATTTATGATTCTAGCAATGGGTTTACTTAAAAAGAATAAAATAGAACATTCAATCATTCTTACACAATACCAATCCAATAAACATAAGATAATATAAATAATCTCCAAGAGAGAAAGAACACAATACACATTGGAGAAATGCCCAAAATGAGTCTTCGACTTTGATTTCACCTCGAAACCAGAATGGGGAAGCCTAAACCAGGTTGTACCATCAAAATATTATCCTTTTATTTTATAATTTGAACTTATTTTTTTATCTACGTGAATTACATTATTATTATATCTTCTACTAGAGACACCAATATCAGAATAAGGTAATCTAGGTAATAATCAATTATCAGAAATTAGCAAAGGTTTTTGATGCAAATCTAATGAAAAATCATTTTCTAGATCCTCTATGTTTGCTGTAAATGGAGGATAGATCCTTTCTATTTTAGAAAATAATTTTGAAAAATCAATAATATCTTTATTTGCCAAGTATTCTATATGATGAATACTACACAATGCATAAGATATCATATAAGGTCTATTATCATCTTTAATTAATTATTTTCTTTTGAAATCTTGTATTAAAGAAAATGTTCTATCAACTTTATCTTGTACATTATATCATATTTTAGGGTAGATGTTAAACAAAAGTTTTTGATACTAAGATTGCCTCTAAGAACTCCCATACTTGCTTCTCTTCGATTATGTATCCTGTCATCTATGAATGCTATATTAATGGGACTATCAATTCCTTCTTTAAAAGTATCAGGTTATCATTTGAATTGATTTGATTTGTACTGTAACATCCCGTTTCCTTACAAAGGGTTGAACCCTAGAAATTGGTACATGAAAAAAAAAAACAACACATCTCATGCTCATGCATTATATAAGGTGTACATGCACATGAATGGTAAATTTTGCATAGGAAAATGACTGTACATGTATTCATGACATTTTTCGGTATATTTTCGGTCATATATGTGATTATTATAAAAAATATGATTTTTGGTGTTTGGAAAATTGATTGGAGAGGGTCATTGAGGTTTTAAAAGTGTTAGTGAATTTTAGTGAAATTTTTGTGAAATTTTGGGGTACTTTTCCAGACTAGAAAAAATGTCAAGTGGTAGACTGATTGTTTCCCGATAGTAAAAATTACTATCCAATGGCACTGAAAATTTAGATACATGACTTTAGGATTTATTTAAGTGAGCCATTGAAAATTGGGAGATGATTTGTGTAGAAATTGGACTTAGGTTTTGAAAATTGAATTTGTGGAGCCAAACATGGTCTTAACTCCACTAGCATTATTTTAATTCAACACTTTCCCCTTTTTGCTTTATCCTTTCACGATGGTTCTTTTTTAATAGGTCATTGGTGTTTTAAATGAGATTTTCTCCTTAATATACGTAGCCTCCCTCTTCTTTCTTCTTTGTTGGGTTTCTTCTTCTTGTTAATGGTTACCAACCTCTAACTACACAAAAGCTCTCATATCCTACTTATTTTCTCTTCTTTTGTTTACAAAAAACACAAACCTAAGCTTTTCCCTTAAGAAGATGATGGTTGTGTGTGGTAGGGAAAGTTAGGAGGATTGTGGGATTTTGAAGTTTAGAAGTTTTGGAAGCTTGTTTAGGTAAGAATTGTGTTTTATGTCATGAAATACTAGTTAAATGCATTATTTACGATGTTATTTAAAGTTAATTGCATGGCAATTGAGGTTGGAGTATATGGGTGTGTGTGTGTGAATTTCTTGCCTAGATGAATGATAAATGATGTAGAATTGGATGAATGTATATTAGAAATATTTTGGAAGTGAAAGTAGGTGTAGAAGAGTGTAGGAAATGTATGGATGTTTGAATGTGTGTTGCTGCCATTTTATGGCTTATTGTTTAAGTGAAGGTCTTGATTAAATTGTGGGTGATTTATTGACTAAATTGGATGCTTATTGGTGTAGAAATGGTATTGGAATGATAGGATTTGAGTTAAGTGTAAAAGCTGAAAATTTGAATTTGTACATTTCAATGTTAGTGCCATAACTTTTTATGTGGTTATGCAATTGGGATGAGGTTTGGCTTAAATTAAACTTGAGGAGTTTGGATAGAATTCTTATGAAGGAAGTGTTGTTCAATTTTAGCTTGAAGGGTTCCGAATTTTTCCTTGAAAGTGGGCAATATGTGCAGGGTGAATAGTGCTATGTTGATGATTCTAACATTGAAGATTTGTGACCTGAAACTTTGGAAAATTTTTATAAGCTAAAGTAGACAGATTTTGTAAAATTAACCTTCATGAAAGTTGAAGATTTTCTTGTTAGCTATCTCCACTAAGTATGACATTTTTCGATTTTGAGGTTGAAAGTTATGACTTGTTAATGTTCAGATGGTAATTCAAGTATTAATGTGCTTTGTGTGTGAAATGCCTCTAAGTATAGGTTTTGTGATTATTGTGTTTTTAAAGCCAATTCTGGACAGTTATGTTTTAAATTAGCTCAAGTGATCTTATGAAAAGTTATATAGAAATATCTTAGCTTTGTAATGATGTAAAATATGCTAATTGTGGCTGTAAGACTTGTAAGTTATGGATTTTCAAAGTATGATTATGGTGTAAGTGATATCTTTATTTAATACTGAATTATGGGGGGTAGAAACTTTGATTGAGAAATTGACCTGTCTAGAGGTTGAATTTGCTTCCATGTTATTCATGAAAGTTGTAGAATATGTTTTGATCTTTCTTTTGATATAAATCTTGGAATTTTTGGCAAAATGGAATGGGAAGATATGATTTTTAGAAGAATGTTGCACTGTTTTGAAAAATTGTGATTAGGCAGAAACTTTGATTGAATTTTTGACACCCTTAGAGGTGGAATTGGTTTGTGAGTCCTTCATGGAACTTGTGGGGTTTTCTGTGATCTTTTCAATGAGATCTTATTTGTTAATTTTGGACACTTGAGTAAAAAGTTAGGAAAGTTGGAAGAAGAGGGAAATTAAGTGGTTTTTTTTTAAAAAAAGGATAAAGAGGCTTGCAGCGTCGCGAGTGCGACGCCGCGCACCTGCGTGCGCGTTGCGAGGGCGACATAACGATCTCGACCGCTAGCTGATCGGGTTGCGAGGACGACTCGGGCCGGCCCGATCCAACGCGGGTCTGACCCGATCTGATCCGACCCAACCCGAACCCTCTTCCTTTCTTTTGCGCATAACTTTTTCATCCGACCTCCGATTGACCTAATTTTTGAGGCATCAGATTCGTAAGAAATTTATCTACCTCTATATGGAAATTAGTGAATTTTTTAGATTAAATTGGAAATGAAGGATTAAATCGGACCGATTGTTTATTTTTCTGGACCATATTTTGGCTATATCCGGACCTATAAAGATCTGAATTAAGTGATTATATTGTCTATGGATTTCTAATGCATAGAGGAATTTTTATATCAAGGAGAGGTTGCCTAGTTTACCCTATGTGAACTGACTCATCGATCGGGAGTAGTAGACCCGAAATTATGGTTTTAAAACAATTTCAATAAGCAGAAATGACGAATTTAAGGATTTTAGTGCGGCTAAACCCTAGGCATACCTGAGTTGTGATAACAGAATGGTTTTTGAGATAAAATTTATAGATTGATACCGGGATAGTCATGAACATGCATCGTACATATATGTGCATTAATGATTATAATTGTGTAAAATTATTAATGCGTGTGCAACGTATTGAATAAATGGGTTGTGCAGGCTAAGAGTTCACAGTCAGGCATTTCCAGAATTTGGAAGTAATGCTAATCTGGAGCGTACTGTGAGTAGACTAAGATGGTCTTATTTCACCCTTTGTTCTGTTTTATTTTATTTTGTATAAATTAATTACTGGATATGGATTGATTTTATTGGGTTCCGGACAGGAGGTCCGATGATTGTGATATTGAGTTGTGTGATAGAAGTGCTACTTGTATGTGAATTTGAGAACTACTTGCTTATGATATGATAAATTGTGACCCATGCGTTGATTGTGATATAATAGTGTCACATGAGCATCTCATATGCATTTGATTAAATCTACTTGATTGAGTGAAAGGCGAAATGCCTTATGCTTATGTGAAAAATAAAGGTGTTGCTTATGTGATCATATGATATTTTGAGTAATGTGAAATTATGAAATCAGTGTGATACGATTGATACGTGTCAGACTACGGTCCGATAATATGTGAAAGTGAGTGGTAGTGACTGATCCATCATATGGCATAAGAGCATGCAATATAATGGCTGTTGTGACCAGAGTCGCCACCGATCAGAGCTTTAAGCTCAACGAGTGAAAATCAGCTTCGAGCTCATAAGTGATTCAGAGCCTTAGGCTCAACATTTAATGAGTCCTGTATCCACCAACGTATAAGGGATAGTTATTAATGAGCCCTACAAGGGACAGTTTAGGCACTCGGTCACAGTAAAATAATAAATGAAAAGTGAGTCTTATATGCATGTATCGAATATGAATAATATGGATGTGAAATTCTGTAAATGTGTGAATGTGAAATATTGTGAATGTACATTATGAAATAAAGTGAGATGTATGATTATTGTGTTATGTGACTGGGTGAAACATCGATGATGATCACTCACTGAGTTCGCAAAACTCACCTAAAATTTATTATTTTTTAGGACTTAGAAGAATACCCCGTTAAGCAATGGGCGTATAACATCTGCATGTGAGTGAGATAAGAGGTCGGGATCAGTTCGTGTCTGCATTAGTGTCTGATAAAATTGTATTTTATGAATTTTTGTACAAATAATTAGGTCAATTTGTAAAGTCAACGGTCTGAATTAATTTGTATTTATGAAAAGGGCCCCTGTGGTCATTGTATTTATCGGTGATTTATGTATGGTAATGATTTCCCACATAGTGCATGCTTGTGTTTTGAAAGAAAAAAATTATGCTGAGTTTTGACTGAGTGATGTAGCACGCTACTCTCGCAGGGCACAGACTTAGATATCACCATCAATGTTGGGTTTGGGTCATGCAGGAGTGGGATGTTACATTTTAGATTAATGGTAATATGCCATAATAGGGAGAACTACAGTACCATTAATGAGCTATTAGAAAAGAGCCTATAGTTTGATTGATTAAAGAAAAAGCCATTTGAATTTAGTTTCTAGGAAATATTTTTTAGCACAAGGTTTATACTTAACAATTTTTAAAGTAACTACATAATACTTCAAAATTTAAATTGGACTTGTTCCTTTGTGCAATTAATGGTCTAATTCTCAAAAGGAAATAAAATCATAAGAAATTACTTCCTTTCTTACTGGAAACTTCTTAGTAAACTTTCTTTATTAACATCCAGGAGGATCTTACCTTTTTGAACAATTAGTTCCAAAAATTTTTGTTCCAATAAAGATGATATTGAAAATCCAAAGTTAACTTAGAATTAAGAGGAAGCAACGACTAGTTGAAGAAATCAACAATTTAGAGAAGAGCAACAACAATTTGAAGTAACAAATATATAGACTTTCGAAACATTTGAGCAACATCTATATTCTTGAGAGTCATATCGTTCTTATTATGCCTTAGAAAGTGAAATCACTCTATTAAGAGAGAAACTGTTATTTAAAAATTTACTTTTGGTTTACATTTTATTTTTATACGAGCTTTTAGAAGCTTGTTATACACTTCGAGTGTGGAAGGTTAGAGAACCTTGAAAAATATGTATTGTGAGCTTAGAAAGGCCCATTAAATTTAATACTCAGATTCTTATCGGGAAATGCTCAAGTTCGATACTTGAGAACTGGACGTAGGCTTAGTTGTTAGTCGAACCAGTATAAATTGATCATGTCCTTCTTCTCTCTCTCTTTAACTTTAAAATTTTTGAAGTATATTATGTGTGTGTTCTTTTTAGCAAGAGGCTCCTTATGTTTTCAACTTGTAAGAGGTTCTTTTCAGTTTTAACAGGCACCTTTGGTTTTTAAATTGTTTTAACATAATTTACTAATCAGTAGGCTCCTTTCGTTTAAGTAGGGTCTTATCTTATAAAAGGCTCCTATTGCCTAAGAGACTCCTGTCATTTAAAAGACTTTATTGTCTAAAAGGCTCCCACTATTTTTATTCGTTAATTAGGATTTGCTTATTATACGAATTGGAAGAACTTGCGATTTTTTTTCACATATAATTCACCCCCTTACTTGTGTTTGCTTTATCATTTGGTATCAGAGTGAGGTTTCACATTGTGTTTTATGTTTAGATAAGGAAAAACAATATAAGAGGTTTTGAAGGACAATCCATCTCAAAACCTCCTTACTTTATTGGAAATAACTACTCATACTGGAAAGAGAGAATGACAATCTATCTTCAATTTGTAGATATTGAAGTCTGGGAAGCCGTTAAAGTTAGAGCTGCACTTCCTAATTTAGATAATTTAGAAATATGGACTAATTCTAATAGAAGAAATGAATAGCTAAATGCTAAAGAAAAACATTATCTAATCTATGCATTATCTCCAAAACAAATATGATAAAATATCCTACTATTTTATAGTAAAGGAAATGTGGGATAAACTACAAGTCACATTTGAAGGAATGAATAAGGTAAAGAAGCATAGAATAATTCTTTTAGTGCACCGATAGAAACTATTGGCAATAAATAGGGGAGAGATCATAGATGAATTCATTGAATGCTTCAATAACATCATCACAACTTTAAACAACTTGAGAAAGATATATCTTAATGACAAGCTTGTAAAGAAGATTCTGAGCTCACTACCAAAGGAATGGAGGCCTAAGGTGATAGCCCTAGAAACAAAAAAGATCTAGACACTATTTCACCTAACCGGTTACAAAGAAATCTAATTATCCATAAGACCAAACTTAGAATAGATGAAGGATCCTCCTAAAGTAAAGGAATGACACTAAAAGCAACTAACGAATCAAACGGTAATAAAAATGGCACTGAGTTGCATATAAATGGAGATGATGGGTTCAACTTTATGGTCAAAAATATGCTCACTTCTATAAAAAGAAGCTAATGAAGAAAAGAGAAGGAAGCAAGAAAGCAGGAAACAACAGGTTCCTATTAAAAGGCAGCAATAACAATATCAATATCCAAAATAATCAGATCGTATGATATCATTGCAAGAAGCCTAGACACACATGACGAGAACTTTGAAAACTTATATGACATGCTGTAGTTATATAAGGATTTTGAAAACTTTGAAAAATAAGAGCCAAAAGAAGTCAGCAACGTTTGGTTCATAGTTAAATTAGGAAACGATGAGGTATATTACTCTGACTTTGATATTAAAGTTGATGAATTGAAATATTAATGTCATG
>JANZLF010000006.1:15343466-15353694 GCA_026546835.1 Erythroxylum foetidum | reverse complement strand
GTCCCACCAATTTGGATATCCTATAAGGTTGTAGCAATGATCTTTAGTATGTCCAGTTTGGTTGCAATAAGTGCATTTGTATGTAGATTTTTCACCACCAACAATTGTCTTTGATTTGTTTCTAACCCCTATAGCAACAACTTCAAGGTTTTTAGATTGTCTTTTCAACGTTTCATGACGTACAACCTCTCATCAAATAAATGCATAACATTCTTTCAAAATTGAATTGATTCCTGACCAGTGTAGATTACATCATGTTTTATGGGTTATTTAATGTGTGCTTAGTTGTTAATTTGATTATTTAATGCGTGTTTAGGTTAGAATTATGTTAGTTAGTGAATATTTGTGTTTTAAGTGTTTTTGTGGGTTAGAACATGATGTTGAGCTTCAATTTTATATTTATGAGATGTTTTGATATGTTTGTTAGTGTTTCACGACAACTGGAGAAAATTTAGAGAAGACAATCACGATTGTGACAAAAGCAAGAGCAAGGAGCCTTAATCGTGACAGAAGTTGGTGTGCAGGGAACCACCATCGTGACATTATAGGCTACGATCATGACAAAAAAAAAACTCCCAGCCACGATCGTGGCCTGTGCGATAGATACGCGAATAGTAGTCTCGATTTGAGTTTTCGAGAAATTTTTTTGACTTTTTGGACTCAGAAAAGACCCTAGGGTTGCTCTAGTTGGAAATACCATATAAGAATTAATAATGTAACCCTAGGGAGCTTTAACATTTTACCACTTTTGGAAAGTTCAAGAGAGAGAAAAGAAGAGAGAAGAAGAAGAGGAAGAAGAGGTAGGTCCTGACACTGCTGCTTCCCGAATTAGGTGGTCTCCCAACACTGCTGCCTTCCTAGATTATCCGATCCAAGTCTATTTCCTGTCCATTTAATTTTTGTTCATTAATGTATAAGATTGAAATGGATTGTATGATGATGAATTTTGGATTGTTGACAATGTTCTAACTCTTTATTCAGGATTTTACTTTGATTTATTGTCAATATAGTTGATTTTGTGTTTTATTGAATCGGTGTTGTAATTAACTTTGATTTTTACATATTTCAGTAATAAACTAAAATATTACTTATTTTATTTTTGAATTACAAGTTACCTGGTTATGCAATAGAAAATATTATTTATTTTTGAATTACAAGTTACCTGGTTATCAGGTCATTCCTTGTAAACAAAAATAAATATTATTATCTATTTAGTTGAAATTTTTTTTGATAAAATATCATATATTATATTAAAATAAATTCTATAATTTTAAAGGGCCAAGATTTTGTGTTATTAAAATAATTTTAATAATATTAGTGATCATATCACTTTTTTTTTAATTTCTGATAACAATTATAAAAAAAACTGTATTATATTGTCGGACAAGTACAAAAAACTTTTAACCAAAACATTTTAAATGCACTTTGCATTATATAATGCCTACAGCATCAACGGACATAGATGCATTGGTGAATTAACAAACGTAATAAGTAAAGCTTTATTTGCATAAAGGTACAAAAGCCACTCACTTGTGGTCATCGTTAAATGCTTCCATTTATACACCACTTTACCATAACAGTACACCATGCATACATTGTTACTTAAACAAATGGGAATACATGCATTATGTGAAACCAATTTCACAGCCTTCTTTAAACCCTTTTGCATTACCCACGTTCATCGTATCATAGCTATCTTAAATGCACTGAATGATTTTTATAACCCCACTCTGACACTTTTCAGAAAACGTGTATATTGCATTTAATGAGTGGGTCATGACTATTACCATGCAAAAGCATACATACAACATCTGTGAAATCTAAACACAAAACCTATTAAAATTTGCATTTAACCATCGTACAACACCAATTAAATGCATTAATTCCACTTCATTAATTCCACTTCATTAAGTACCATAGCTATCTACTTCTTGCGGCCCATGCTTCAATTTCAACAGTCCCCCAGCTCCTCTTCGCTTACATGTTCCCAATCTGAAGAAGAGCTGTCATACCAACTTGCAAGAGGCTGATCCACACTCCTGCTTATCAGTTGTGTCGCAGAATCATCATTAAAAAAATGTGGAATTCACTCATAGTAGATACCTCTGCAGAAGATTTACTAGTGAGATTTTGCACGACAGGTTTGACATTCTGATCCAACTTTTTACCCTCCAATTCACCCTTGCTGGCTGGTGAATTCCTACTCAAAACTGGCTAATATTCTTCCCTATTTATGCCTTCTGAGTAATCATCCCAAAGTCTCAGAGCATGGAATCTGGCCATTACAGAAGCTTCAACATCATCTTTAAGCATCGATTTACTTGACATGGTCGTCTTTTGTACGGATATAATTGGTTTTTCACTGATGTTTACTTCCTGGACCGAACTTTCAGCTTTGTTCAAACAAGCAGTAACCTCAGAACTTGAGAATCCTTCCGAAAGACATTTGTCAACCCATGATTTCAAAAATTGATATCTGGCCATAACATCATCTACGTAGCTGTTTGCTCTCTAGGTATACAAATTTGAAAATAACATATTTGGGATTGGACTGCCCTTAGTATCAGCTGCTACAGGGTAATCTGTCCAATGTCCAGCTGTAGCATTTGACCTTGGTAGGCTCATCACGACATTACTATTATCTGGAACAATTATGGTAGCACAAGAAAAATCCTCAAGTATAACATTCAGGTAAACAAAATCACAATGATCAAATGTTATAGCTGGCAATACAGTCGAAGATTTTACCATTTGTTTCCTGTAAGTTGCGTTTGGCCATCTCAGCTTTCATACGATTAAAACAAGCCACGTAGTTAATTTTTTAAAGTATTTTTCTATAACTGCAAAATAGTTAATTATTTTATTTGGATTCTCCTATCTTGCATTCCTTCGTCACTGTCTATGGTCGATGTCAACTGGTTCTGCCTGATTCTGGTGAGGCAGGACGCTACTGTGTGGATTCATGAGATTGGTTGTCTTTAGCAAGAGAATACCTACAAAACAACACAAGGCACGCCGGAGGTTGATAGCCGGCAGGCCCCTCCGATACTCAACTTAGTCTTTTGGTGAGGGTATTGGTGGCTGTAAACAAAGAAAAGTCAAGGTTCTAATGTCGTACCGGTATCATGGTAAAGTAGTACCTTATATATGGAATAAATGCTAGATTTAGGTCTTTACGTATGTATGGGAGGTTTCCTCCTGCGAATAGACCGTAGACGCGTAAATCTAGACTTGAGCTTAGCACAACGGACCTAACAAGACATAATTGTGTTGAAGATTAATTTAAAGTTAAATTCCTAATTATGTGCAACGATTTCATGTATTTAATTGGTATTTATCATCTGAATAAATTCTAGGCAGTTACAATTACAATAAATTTAGGCAATTTTTTTATTATCCTTGTAAACCTATAAATACAGGGATTATTGAAGTGTTTTCATATAGATCAAAGAAGAATAAAAATAGTGTTTCTCAACTTTGTTTTACGTTTTGTTATTTCTTTAGTTTAGCTTTTCTTCAAAATTCCAACATGGTATCAGAGCCTTAGATTCTTAAGGGACTGTGAGAATGATAGAGGGCGCTTATCTAGCAAAAGTTCCATCATTGAAGAAGGAAGGAAGCAATCTCCAATGTAACATTTGCAAGAAGCATGGTCATGAAGAAAAAGACTGTTGGCACAAAGATGCAAGGAGAGAAACCTGGTGAAGCTGAAGAATGTTTGTTCTGATGGAAGGAGATAAAGTACTCCTGTGGACGATTGGAGAGAAAGTGCTTCAGTGGAATGTTGGTGATGAAGTGCATCAATGTGTGTGAAGAGAAAGTGCTTCAAGATTGATGAGACAGTGCATCAAGGTTGTTGATGAGAAAGTGCATCAAAAAAGGATCAACGGTCATAGTTGGGTGTTGTGACTTTGAATTAAGGGAGGGTGTTGAAGACTAATTCAAAGTCAAATTCCTAATTATGTGCAACGGTTACATGTGTTTAATTGGTATTTATTATCTAAATAAATTCTAGGCAGTTACAATTACAATAAATTTAGGCAGTTTTTTGTTATCCTTGTAAATCTATAAATACAGGGATTATTGGAGTGTTTTGAGATAGATCAAAGAAGAATAAAAATAGTGTTCCTCAACTTTGTTTTACGTTTTGTTATTTCTTTAGTTTAGCTTTTCTTCAAAATTCTAACAAAGTCATAGGTGAATAAGTCGCTTTCTTATGTAGGTAAATTTCAACTTATTAAATCAGTTCTTAACTCTTTGCATGTGTACTGGAGCTCCCATATCTTCTTATCTCAAAGTGATTGAAAAGATTTTTAGATCCTTTTTATGGAATCACTCAAATGGTAACCTTGGAGCAACAAAGGTGAAGTGGGCTGACATGTGTTTTCTGAAGTAGGAAGCTGGACTAAACATCCTCTCCATCAAATCTACTAACCATTCTCTGATACTCAAGAGATTCTGGTGGGTATTAGAAGAAAAGAACATCCTCTGGATAAAGTGGTTACATGTATACTTTCTCAAAGGAAACAACATATAGGCTATCAAACCAAAAGCTTCACTCTCATTTTTCCTCACTCAGTTATTGAAACTAAGAGACACAATACAACAAGAGGTCTTGTGTGAAATAAAGGGTGGACGTTTGGTTTCCTTATGGTATGACAATTGGTCTAACAGGGGTGACACATCTTTCAAGAGTTTCCTCACTCTTTCCACTAAAAACACGATTAAGATCTTTCATTAACGGAAACTTATAGAATTTTCTCAGAAGCCTGTTGCATCTTCAACCTAGCTACCCTCCATTGCCTCATGTATCTGACGCCTTCTTCTGGAAAGATATTTCGCTAGGCAAACTCACAAACAGAATCGTAAGTGATAATTTACGAAAGCATCGATCCACAGTTCCTTGGGCCATTGCGGTATGGAGTAAGTTGCTAATGTCGAGGATATTCTGTAAGTTTCTAACGTCGAGGATATCCTTCATCTTTTCGCTAGCTATCTAGAATAAACTATCTACAGCAGACAGGACAAATAGACAAATATTGTCCCGTGTACTCTATGCAGCTTAAATCTTGCAACCACCTCCTTTTTGAATGCCATTTCAATAAAACAATATGAGAATACATCACTGCTTTATGTTCTTGGATGGATCTAGGGATATCTCTTTTTAGAGATTACTAATCGTCTCTCAGCGCAACTATCTTCCTCTAGACCAGATCACTAGATTCATACTTTTGTTTTGAGAGTTTACATCTACTTGCTTTGGAGGAAACAGAATCTTCGACAATTTATGAACAAGTCCTCTACTAAAAAATGTTTGATCTCATTAATCATCGCTGAAACTCAAGTGCTTATCATGCTAAAGAAACTACAACTTCAGCTTAAATATTCGCTGGACAGTGTACCTCTTCTAGATACTAAGCTCTAAGTGTCTTCTTAAGGCTATTTTGTTAAAGGATTTTCCTTATGTATCCACTTGCATGACTTTTACTACCCATCATGTTGACATTTAAGAGGGAGGGAGGGAGGGAGGGAGCGGGAGACAGAGAGATTATGAAGACATTCTTACATGCACTCGCCTAAAGTTGTTTCCTCCAAAGGAGAAGTAATATACAGAGAAAAAGAAAACGGACAAGCAAAAGCTGTTCTCAAATTTACATGCTTGTCTGCTTCCTCACAAAACCCAAATGGAGTACAACATCTTTAGCTATCATAACTATAGCTAACAATAATACTTCAGAAGAGTGATGATAAGAGGCGAAAAAAGTGAGACAGAGGTCTACCAGTAGGGAAATAGTTCTTGTACGGTATACTCCTCAGTGTGTCCTTTTCTATCCACTTTGAAAATCTTTGGGAAGTTTAGGGTCTGCCTCAGATTATGATCTACCCGATGATGAAGAAGATTCACCTAAAGAAACAGAAGCCAGAGATGAAGCCCATACACGGCAGTTTTTTGCTCCTTCATGGAAGTTCCTGATCTTGCATAATCTCAGCCTGGTCCAGATTCTCCTCACATCAATCATGTGAAGCATACGCCCAAATAACTGGCTTGTTTCCCCAAACATTTCCAGGTTAAATTGAGGAACATATGAGCCCCAGAAAGCCTTGACATGTATCAACACTATAGGAGATACAAGCAGCAGCATCCGGATGCCAAGGAACAATGCAGCAAGTACAAAGTAGGGATCCCTTTTCATAATCTCGTCCAAGGAGGAACCACTCCAGGACTGCACAATGGATTTTTCACGACCATCATACGTCCTTGTCTCATCTTCAAGAAGATAATGAGCTGGATCAAGTGCTGAATCACAGAGAGAATCAGATGTCACAATCGATGAAGCTAAATTGTAACCATTTAACTACCAGAACATCTATATTGAAAAAAACAAAGGTGGCACTCAATCACGCACTAAACCATTTTTATAATTTCATGATGGTTTAACAGACCATGAAAATTATTGTTTTCAGAAGATAAATATAAAATCACACGAGCATAAATGGACCACAAATGAGGCTCACTCTCAATGCTTTGGTCTAGATGGAAGAATTACCAGTTGTTTCCTCATAAAACTGTACAAGAGATTGAAGATTCTTTGAGCCCTGATAAGTGATCTTTGATGTCTGATTCACCAACAATATTGTAGGCAAGCTATGGATACCATATCTTGAAAATACGCTGTGAAACAAGGCAATACATGCACATGAGCAGAAGAAAATGCTACAGTTAAAGGAATATTTGTTAAAGATGACAAATTCCAAGAAAACAAAAAAAGTTTAATTTCCAAGAGATCCGGGTTTTCCAACTGAAAAAGGGTGATTTCTGTTGCCCAACTAAGGGCATCTCTAGTTAACCAGTATAACAGTGCTAGAGGTCGTACTAGCCTAAGAGAATGGGTTACCCCATAAGCAGACGAGATAAAGTCAATACCCAAGACAGTGTCCAAGCTGGAGGAAGAGCAGGTGGGCTATTGAGGAACTCCAAAGGAGATATTTTTCATACGTTTTCATTGAACATGGAAAATGTTTACATCTTAACAGAAGAGTCAAGCCAATTTGGAGGCCTGTTATTTTCTTAGTCCATTTGACTTTTGTACCGTAGTTCTGAAAATGGTTTCTCTTATTGCAACTAGGGTCACACAATGCCAAACCATACCATTTTCTCCGCTGTTGTGGCTTGCAAGAATTTTTTAGACAGATTGCTTGTGCGATGTAGTCCATATACAGATAGAGAACAACACCGGCTAATTGTTCTTTTCCCCAAAAAAAAAAGAAAAAAAGCTAATTGCTAAACAGCTCAGTGATACCCTTGCAATCCTTGTCTTTTTGTACTTCACCAAATACTCACCGAAGGGGCTAAAGCCTTTACTAACCAATTACCTGATTGCGCTCTACATCTATAATCGAGAATTGAAGTGGTTGCTACAAATATATATCCTCCTTTTACCCCCGAAAAAAGTTTCAATTTTAGGAAAGAATCTTTTAAGACATGCTTGGGATGAATCACATTATCCAGATTAATAATACTACTTAAGAAGTGGTTGCAGTCTTCTATGTACAAGGATTACCTTAAAAACGGTAAAAAAAGTATCAATGATTACAGGCACATATAAACAAACCACAAAAGATTAAAAAAAAATTGACCCAAAGGAAGAATATGATGTACCAAGATGTAAAAGCACACACAGCAGTCCTTCACTCGAGTAACAATTCACTAAAACCTAGTGGAAAATGCCTATATAGACATGAGTATATATTTAAGCACATAATCAAGCAACTGTTCAAGCACTCAACTTGTCAAGCCATTGATAACATAATAACAAATTGATACCTGAAAACAAATTCCTCCACAAGATGTAACAGAACATTGAATTTAACCAGTCAATGAAAGGAAAAACCTATTAGATATCTTCCCTGTGATGATATGAAACTAAAAGCAGATCAAGTATCATCATACCTTGGAAGAGCAGAAGAGTGTTCGACAGCCAAATGCTCTATCTGAGGGAACATTGAACTAAGTAGCTTGAACTTGGGATGAATATCGCGTGAAAAAGGGCACCAAGACGCATAGAAAAGTATACAAGTATAAGCATTCCCCTTAGATGATGTCAAAGTTCTGTCCAGGATGTTACCATCCACCTATTGACAACAATTGGACATAAAACTCAGCAGTAGGAAGAATGATGAACTGGTACCCAAAAAAGGAAGAATGACAACCTTGTACCAAAAAGAAGGAAGATGAAAATCTTGAATTCCTTAAAAACAATTAAATAAAGGCCATGTGATCCCGAAGGAGAAAAGGAAAACGCATCTAGTTAACCTCATAGTATCAAACAAAGTAGAATAAGAAAACATCAAGAATATTAAACATAACTGAACAAATCAATAATAGAGATCTAAGAATTGATTATGGGGAAGCCCAATGGATTGCAAGATAGAGTAGGAATAACATTAAGAATATATGGAAGTGGTTAAATTTTCATTCTTGCTACAGAATTTTCCATGTAAAAGTATAAACAGTATTCATGGGCTCCTCACAAAAATCACCATGGATTGAAAGAAGATTACTTGACTCCTCATAACACTGACAACTCTTGTCAGAACACTAGATTTCAATGTTCTACGTAACTAAAGTGTCAGATGCTCAAGTCCAAATTTGTCTTCAGTTATGAAAGGAGGGTGGAAGAAATTACTCCACAGAAGGATAGGTAAAGCTATTGATTGACTTTTGAGTTAATATAAAGGAGCAATTTACAAACAGAAATCTTCATTTTTAGTAAAACCACTAACCCATAACCATAAATCAAGCTGAGTTTGGCAAAAATATCTGCAAGCTTGTCCATTTGGCAAATATGCATCAGAGTTTATAACAATTTAAGTTTTTCAGAGAAAGTATTATCTTATTACATCAAGAAACCTCAAATGGAAGGTAGTCTCCCATAGTAGGGTTCATAGATAGAGTCAAAAACTACCATGAAGAAAGGTTTGATATATGAGATAATAAAACATACAGCGATATCATGAGAATAATGATGCTCAGATCCGTGCTTGTGTACCAACAACACTTTATCGCATCAGTGGTCATTGTAAAACAGTTAAAACGTACAAGTAAATCCTGTGATTCTCCAATCCACATAACATCAAATCTCACCCCCAATCAGAAAGGGCAGCCATTATTTACATTTGCAAGTTAAGTAGTCAGCAAACTAAAAATAATACACCGAAGGAAAAATATTGTTTCTTCATGCAAATAAAGTAATAGCAAAAGTTCAAAAATATTAACAGAGGTATTCTAATCACCACTGAGATATATTCTAATAAATCCGCAACCTTCCCACGTCGTCATTTCATCGCCCAATTCTAAAGGAACCAGAAAGTCAACCGCTAACTCATGCTCAAATTTGCCAAGTTCCACACAAGATTGAAACCTTGGATTTTCATAAACCTACAAGTCATCGACCTATTCCAAATAAAAACTGAAAACCTAAATAACCTTGTTAAATGAGACATCCAACTGGGTCGCTTCAAAATCCGCAATCAAATTACTGAATACTCAGCCAAACCCATCAAAAACTAAATCAAACAACTTGAGTTATCAAATCAACGATGAAATAGAAAAAAGAAATAACAAGTATGAAATCGGCAACAGCATAGCAACCTATGGAAGGGGCGATTATGCTAAAAAGATATGAAATTTCAAAAACCTGAATACAGAAAATAAAAGGAAGAAAGTTGACCTCAAGAACATGGCTTGGGGAGATCGAGACAAGACATTGAGATTGGAGATGATAAGGAAAGAAGGTAGATTGTTTAGGGCATTTAGAAGCCGATGTGGACACAAGGCCAAGCGAAGACAAAGCCCCAATATAGAGGATGAAGAAACGTAGCAGAGCCATGAGATTGGAGAGCAGGAATGGAGAACGCAACCCAACCCGAGGGACAAAAAAGGAAAAAGACGGGTCAAAAAGATTAGGGATCAAAAGAGGCGGAGGAGGGGGATAACATTAACAGGGGCACACCAACAGCCAAAAACTGAGAAATTGGGGTCTCTAATACATAATAATCATCATCGGCTTATTGTTATTGATGACAATAAACACTGCACTACTCAAAATAAAAATAAAGAGGAGAGTGGGGTTGGTAGTGTTGGTTTATGCTAGCCAATCGATTTGGTTGTAGTTTAGTGACAAATTATTTAAAGGCATTCTTTATCTTGTACATGTTTAGATGTATA
>JANZLF010000006.1:15319185-15330933 GCA_026546835.1 Erythroxylum foetidum | reverse complement strand
CTACGTAGCCTGTACACTTCTGCGCACAAGGAGTCTTCACATACTTGATTGGTCAGCGGATGATTGATCACTGGCTCTCCTCTGTTCAGCATCAGGTTCCCATCAGGCCCCAGGTTTCCAAGTAGCTCCAACTCTCACACTGCCGCTAGAAGCGAGACGTCTGTAATTGATCCGATCAAGGAGCTTTGTCCAGGGAGCTAGAGGGTCATTAATAAGAACATGCCTATTTTTCCTCCTTATGGTGACTCGAACTCAAGACCTCCTTATTAAAGGAGAGTCTTAAGTGAGGAAGTTGGACCATTTAGTCCATCCCTCGTTGTCTACTTATACTTGATTCAGTAAATTGAAATTTCGTACCAATTTTTGTCAGTACCGATCAATACGGTATGTAATTCATACCCTTACTTCCTAGACCCCATAAAATAATAATAACAATATCTCCACCGGGTATTAAGTTATCCCAATTCCAAACAGTACTTATTGTCAAATCAAATGCAGGCTTCTAGAGAGAGGGAGGGGTGTTAGGGTTTTTAGAAAGGTAAGATTCGAGAAATCTGAAAGAAGATGGAGATCCAGGATAGGAAGGAATCCGATAACAATAACAATAGTAATCCGCAAACAACTTCTGATTCTACCTCTCCTCCTTATGATTATAATACTAATACTATTGATCGAGATGCCGAGGAGCGCCAGACTCGTGACCTCAAAGCTGGTTTACATCCTCTGAAGGTCTCTCTCTCTCTCTTATATATATATATATATATACATGTTTAAACGTATCAGTGAATAGCTTGATTGATTAGTTTGTCTCTTTCTTTCTCCAAATCTTTCGAGTAAGTTTTACTTATCGTTACATTGGGTATGGTCTAAGAGAGGGATTATCGTTTTCTTGCTTTGTTGCATTAAAATAAGATGGAATTGACACGAGATTTACTTAGACCACAACCATTGTACATGGAAGATGTTTTTATTAGCTCTTTGGAGAATGTCATATTTTGGAATTAAGTGTTCTTGTGCTTTTTTTTTTTTTTTTACGTTTCTATTGGAATGAAGTAGTATAAGATGATTGTGGTGTTGATGGGAATTTAAGCATGGCTATGAAGGTAGCTTGAAGAGGAATCTAGAAATTGCACGCTACTGCAGTTTTGTGTACACTATAGCGGGTACAAGAAGAAGTCGCTGAGATGGAGGCTTCTTCTCAACCCTTTCACTTGTGAATTTTATGCTGGAATTGGAAATAAGAGAGAGGCAAATCTTTTTCTTTGTCAAAGTAATCTTTAAGTACATAACTAGAAAATAAATTGTATTTGCTTTTGAAAACACGCACACTTGTAGGTCTACTTTCATTTTGTGTAAATAGTCATAAATTGGTTCCTTGACTCCAGAAGTCAACTTGTTATGCTTATAAAAGATGTGGATTGTTAGTGCTGATTGATCCTTGAAACTTAGTCTTCTTATACGGTCCTATCCATAAGCACAAGATATGACATTAGGATCTAAATGGTGATGCTAATGAGAATTATATTTAATCGTATGACTTTCTACTTTCTTTATCTGGATAATGTTATCATTCCCTTACTTTATTTTATTATGCCCTGACTAGCATAAGTTTGTCATTTGGTACACTCGCCGAACACCTGGAGTTCGAACACAAACATCATATGAGGACAATATAAAAAAGATTGTGGAGTTCAGTACTGTGAGTCCTATTTATTTGATCATTGCCTGCATATATACATTTCTCCTATTTTTCTACCGATCTGTTCTTTAAGCATTTTGTAGGTTGAAGGCTTTTGGGTTTGCTATTGCCATTTGGCTCGACCTTCTTCATTGCCGAGTCCAACTGATTTACATCTTTTTAAGGAGGGAATTCGCCCTCTATGGGAGGTAATTTTAGGAAGTTGATCTCTTCTTGAGTTTGTTCATTACTTGGATCTTGTCGAATGTTCAACACTATGCCAAACATTAACACAAACATTGTTAATGGTTGGTAACTTCCAGGATTCGGCTAACTGCAATGGTGGTAAGTGGATAATACGATTCAAAAAAGTTGTCTCTGGTCGCTTTTGGGAGGATTTGGTGAGATGAGAACTTGAGCTTGACTTTTATTGATTATTGTGCAGTTATGCTATTGATGCAAAATTGATGCATAAGGGCTTAACCTACATAGAAGAAATAAAAGAGAAAAAGTTAGTTAACCATAAGCCTTAATTTGGTAAAATGAGGATTGAGAATTGAGCTGACGCCAAAAATAAGGGCTGAAATTTAGATTATGCAAAAGGGCTTAACGCATAACCTACATAGAAGAAATAAAAGAGAAAAAATTAGTTAACCATAAGCCTTAATTTGGTAAAATGAGGATTGAGAATTGAGCTGACACCAAAAATAAGGGCTGAAATTTAGATTATATTAGGATTCCTTTCTAGGTAAGTAGTAGTAGTAAATAAATATGTTATTTTATTTTAGATATGTTATCTTAGTTGGTTAGGACTTATAGAATTTTTATTATAATAAAATTTAAATTAGGAACCCTTTCTTACTATAATAAGAGTTCTAAGAATTATATATGTGTGTATTCAGCTCTTCATCAAGAGTAAGCAATCTTAAATTTTTCTACAAACTCGAGTTTTAACTAGGTGTGATCTAAGAGTAATTCTTAGACCCTATGCATGATTCCTAGTTTCTACCTTTTATTCTTTGTGTTCACCAGAAAATTCCGGCAACCAAAATCCTAA
Organism: Erythroxylum foetidum; assembly: GCA_026546835.1. Classification (NCBI taxonomy): domain Eukaryota; kingdom Viridiplantae; phylum Streptophyta; class Magnoliopsida; order Malpighiales; family Erythroxylaceae; genus Erythroxylum; species Erythroxylum foetidum. Next base: position 15,328,198 of record JANZLF010000006.1, on the reverse strand, counting down.
CTTCCAACATATTAAACGATAAAATTTGGGCCTAATATCAGTCATATTTCTAATTTTGTGATTTTTAGTTATCTTATTATTTAATAATTGTTCTATTTTTCCTATATTAATTTGGTATTAGAGCTTTATTTCACGATAGCGACATGTAGCAGAAAGGCATATAGAGGAATATTCAGTGACTAGGAGCGATATGAAATACTTCTAAGAGTTATAGAGATATTAAACCTTGATGACTCTCGATCACAGGGTAGTCGAAGAACTAGCCTAGAAAACTATATTAGACAACAAACTACACTTGATGATGAGGGTTTAGAGAGTGAAATCCAAGATAAAGAGGTTGATGCTAATTAACAGTGAAGGGGGTTCGGAAATCAACTCCTACTGAGAGATCCAAGACAAAGAATGTTCTTGATGAACAAATTGTAGTCACAAGAAATGGAGGATATCGACAATTTCTTGTCAAGGGGGCAGGAAGACCAATTTTTGATAGTACTTGGATTCCAGAAATAGAATTTCAAAAGTTGAATCCAGACTTATGTGATCAGTATTTGTCACATTCTATGTCAATGATGACTTTAGACAAGTTGGGGAGAATTGATGTAAAAGGGTTTAAAGTATGTAGAAGAAATAAAAGAGGAAAAATTAGTCAGTCACATACTTTAATTTAGTAAAATGAGGATTGAGAATTGAGCTGATATAAAAAATAATGGCTGAAATTTAGATTATAATAGGATTCCTTATTAGATAAGAAATAGTAAAGTTAAATATGTTATTCTATTTTAGATGTGTTACCCTAGTTTAGAACTTATAGAATTTCTATTCTAATGGGATTGAAATTAAGAACTCTTTCCTATTATAATAAGAGTTCTAAGAACTATATATATGTATATTCAGCTCTTCATCAATAATAAGCAATCAGAAAATTTTCTACAAACTTGAGTTTTAACTAGAAGGTGTGATGCTTTCTTCTAATAGTAATTATTAGATCCTAAGAGTGATTTCTAGTTTCCTACCTTCTATTCTTTATGCTCTTCACAAAATTCTAATAACCAAAATCTTAACTTCTAGCATAATAAACCACAAAATAATAGCCAAATATTGGTCATATTTCTAATTTTGTGATTTTTAGCTACTAGTTAATAACTATTCTATTTGTCCTACATCAACTATTCTCTTCTTCCAGTTGACAGTTCATTTGAACGGGGTTTACAGAATGTTGTTCTATTTTCTAACCAGACTTTATATTTGATTATTGGTGAGATGAGAACCTGAGCTTGGCTTTTACTGATTATTGTGCAGTTGTGCTCTCTATTCTTCCATTTGACAATTCATTTGAACAGTGTTTACATTTTATTTTGTTCTATTTTCTAACCAGACTTTCTGTTGGATTATCAATGATAAATGCATCCGTATGCTTACATGACATGATATGGAGTCAGGTTGTTCATTAAAAAGCTAATAGATTGTTCAACTGATTGGAGCTTCGAATCTGCGCAAGTTTATTAGATAAGATAAGAATTTAGTTAGGGGAATGTTATAGGATCTGGTGTTTTATATATGGCTTTCTGTAATAAGCTATGAAGGGGAGCTGTTAGGTCTTAGGCTTCTGGTTTAAATGGAATTTTCCTTTGTCTTCTGATTGGAGAGTGGAAGTTCCTATATGAGTAGGGAATGTGTAGCAGTGACCTGCATGGAAGAAAATGTAGGTGATGGTTTCCTCATTAATTTCCCTCGCTTTCTCCCTTCATTTCCAACCTCATAAACAAATCGAGATAAAATGAGTACACTATAGCATCAACTTTTGGTTTTTGTATAGAAGTTGAACTTCGATATCTTTTCCACTTATTGTTTTGTAGTAAAACACGTGGTTATATAATCATTGTTTACATACAGGTTCTTGCGTTAGTTGGTGATCAACTTGATTATGGTGAAAATATATGTGGTGCGGTGCTAAGCATTCGGTACAACGAAGATATACTGTCCGTCTGGAACCGCAGTGCATCTGATCATCAGGTAAAAAAATAGTATATTCAGTTCACTTGGTTAAAGTAACCGTCTATTACTAGTCTAGTTCTCATTTACAACTGTTCTCCAATGCTCATCTTTTTCATGGGTCTGATTGGCCATCGAGTTCTCTGTGAGTAGAATGCAATTGACTGACTTTTATTGCATTAGGCTGTGATGGCTCTAAGAGATTCAATCAAAAGGCACTTGAAGCTTCCCCATAGCTATGTGATGGAATACAAGCCTCATGATGCTTCCCTCCGTGATAACTCTTCATATAGAAATACATGGTTGAGAGGGTAGGAATTTCTTGCCTCTTACTAAGGGATCAGGAATTAGAATGCAGATGCTTCTGCATGGGTGCTTGCTTCATATTGGCAATTCAATCCATGCTTGAACATGGAGGTCTGTATTATTACTTGAGAACCTTTAGTGGTTGTCAAGATCTTGATAGCCGGATGACGTATCTATGAGACGATGTCAGAAGAAGCAGAACTTGATTTTCGTTTGGATTTTGGATTGCGAGTTTTATTGATGCGAATGTGGCTCTGGCAAAATCGACTTGAAATTTTGTCTAGATATATATGAAGTAATCTGTTTATGGATCATTCTAATGGGAATTGTAAAGTAGTTAAGAGGAACTTGGGGTTTTAAAAACAACAGAGATGCACTGCTGCCAGGTTTAGTTACAGATGTTAAATGCCCAAAATAGAAAGCTAAAATTCCCGAAGACATTATGGTAGAGTAGGATGTGAGAAACTGTAACTGTCATCAAATGTTTAATGATCGCTTATGCAATATTTTATTCAAGACAACCCTGAAAGTATGAGAAGTTTTAGGCTAAGGGGACAAATTTGTTCCTAGACGTTAACCTTCTAATAGATTTACGGTGTATTTAATTTAAGAATGCTTCAAAATTAAATTAGTGGCTCTTCGTTTCCAGTCAGGTCTAGAAGTTGATTAATGCTCCAGCATGAAAAAACATTATAAGAAAGTTGCGTATTGTCTCTCAAAAACAATAACAATGACTAGATATTTAATCTCTCCTTTATCCAGGCATTATCAAGCTCCCTTTCCCGGTTAATTCACACACACTATCTTCACCAACAACATTCTTGATTGGATGCTTCTCAAAGTACCCTGTGCCTCGCGGAGAAAAGATCCTCTGTTTAATATTACTCTGTCTTATTCTGTCTCAGAGAATCTCAACCATTTATTTTACGGGACTTACACGGAATCCATGCGAGACCTACATAAATAAATGACTGAGATTCATTGGACACAATAAGAAACCATAATATTGGACAGAAAATCTAGACTCCTACTCACCGCCTAACATGAGCATTAAGTGGCCAGTTGGGACTTTCTTGATCAACAACAAACTTATTTCTCTTTCCTTTTCCGCTACCAACATCATCATCATTATCCCAACTTCATCTTCATGTCTCAAACTTTACCTCGTCATCAACTTTCCTTTATTTTCGCAAAGTTCCGGATTCTTCTCGCCGGTTGCCATCAAATTCCTTCACCCGTGGCATGAACACAATCTTCATCAGTAACTTCTTCGCTCTTCTGATCATGCTGGGCACTAAAAACTAAGACGAAGAATGAGATTTTTAGGAAAATTGAGAATTATTTTAGTGCTAAGAGTTGTATGAGGACAAAATAGGGTCGTGATTAGTGTTGATTATATTATATTAATGTAATTATTTTATTTAGAGTTAATAAAAATTAGGATTGATTATAAAAAATATTAATCTTTATTCAATTTTACAATAATAGTCCAAACTAAAAAAAGTGACACTAAAATGTTCAAAATTTTAATTTGTTGTAAATATAGTTCAACGTTAAATTTTATGTTATTATCGCTGATGTAGGATACTATGTTGAATTAATCGTAAGTTTTTTTCATGTAATTATTTTTCTAATTTAATAAATTTAGAAAAAGAAAATCATGAATAATTTTCACTACTATTGTCGCCTTCTCTGCCTAATCTTTACCATTGTTGCTTGGAACACAAAAGGTATTATTGATCCTAATAAACATCTTCTAATAATTAATTTCGTTAATGGAATTAAACCATTTATCCTTATCCTTATTGAAACTAAGTTGAGTTTTGAAGCATTTATAATTCTAAAAAAGTGGACTATCATAACAAACCATAGCCATCATCATAAAGGGAGAATAGTTGTTGCATACAACTCTAAACAAACCAAAATCTTACATGTGCAATCTTTCTTTCAAGGAATACATTCACAAAATAAAAATGGAGCGCTAGGAAGAATGTGGATTAGCTTCATATATGCTCCATACCATCATTTTTAGAGAGGCTCTTTATCGGGAGCTTACCAACCTTAATGCAATGATATCAGACCCATGGTTACTCCTAGGAGATTATAGCTATATTGTACACCACTTTAAGCCAGAAGGGGCTAGGTGCACCACTAAACCTAGAAGGGAGTTAGGCTCATCTTTGGCTTCAATAGAAGTGATTAATTTAAGCTACAATGCTTTCTTATATACATGGACAAACAAACGTGAAGGTAGTTGGACTATAAGAAAGAAACTTGATAGGTGTGTTGCTAACAAAGAATGGATTCAAAGCTTTCCAAAATGCAAAGCATATTATTACGAGAGTTTATGCTCTGATGATAGTTCTATAATTGTTTATAGGCCACTAAAAGGAGAACCTCTCCTTTTAAATTCTTCAATTACCTCTTAGAAAAGATGGAATTTGATGCGCGTCAAACACACTAAAAAAATAAAACTTAACTTTGCACACACACTAAAATTGAAATAGTGGTGAGTAGTGATCATATCTATAGAAAGTGTGTATGTAGCTTTTGTAATGAATGAATTGGTGTTTATGATTTTTTTTAAGGCTGGGGGAAGGGGGTTTATTGAAATCGATAAACAAAACAAATTATGATTGAACTAATAAAAGCAATTTAAATCAAACAGTGGAAAAATGGACTTAGAATCCAGTTCTCAATTCAGTGTTGGCCTAAACATGAATGACACACTTAATCTTCATATTGTTCTTATACCTCTCTTAGAAATTATAAATCATAGATCAGTAAAAAGTTCTATTACCCTGGTTTTTTCCTTAAGTCATATTTAATCAAAATAAGCTATTTTATTAAACCTAGCTATCAAACAACCCAGAATAAGCTATCAGGATTTAGTAGGACAATGACATTTGAGCTAGAAAAACAAATTAATCTAAGTAACAACCACACAAGCTCAAGTCATTTAACATATTCTATATTATCCCTAATGATTTACTACCGTTAGTTAGCACAAATGAGTCAGAGTTACAATGATTATGTATTGTAATCTAGATTCTAGCTATAGGTTCATACAAAATCAATCTATTGAAAGAGTTTAAATCATTCTTACATGAATACTAAAAGCATTACGCAAGAATAACATAAAAAAATTTTAAAGAGAGAGAACAACAACATAAGATGAAGAGATGCCAATATGCGATCGTCGACTTCGATTTCCCCTTAGAATCATAAGGAAAAACTTTAGCTCTCTATAAATCTCAAAGAGGTCAGTACTTAGCCCCCTTTTATGCTTCTCAAACCCTACATCCCATCTTTGGTTGCTTGGATGTCTATTTATAGAAAGATTAGGGTTCTAGAAGATACATGGTTAGATACGTGACTGCGTATCTAACCATATATGTCAAATTTTCCAATTCGTGTTTCTATATGGCTGTGTAAGCATATACACAGCTACTCAAGTTATAGGAATTTCATTTCTTACATTTTCTTGTCTCATTTTCACCCTAATTCATCTCCTTCTTGTTCCATAAAGATAAATAAGTTTGAACATCAAGATAATAGTTCCAAGGATGTGCTTTTAGCCATTTTAGTTCTTATGCTTTCAATTTCCACCTAAAACCAAATATGAACTTAAATGAGTATATTAAGCATTTTATAACATTAATAACTAAGTATTAAGGAGTGAATATGTAATAAATCAAGCACTCATTAGAATTTAATGAAGTAGTATAAAAGGATCTTTGGAAACAAGATGTGGGTTACAAATCCTTTCAATTTTACAAGAGGATACTTGTTATAAAATCAGAACTCAAGAAGCTACACATGAAGTTTACCCCATATTAAAATTGCAAACATAAGCAACAAAAAGGGAACTCAATTGTACTCAGAATAAACTTTACAACATGCCTGGTTGTTGTATACTCAAAAACCAAAAGAAGGATGCTCTTGGAAGATATTTAAATGCACTTTATATTTAAGATTCAATTCTTAGACAAAAGTCTAAGGTTATTTGGTTAAACGAAGGGGATTCAAACTCTCAATACTTCCACAAAATCCTTCTATCAAGAAGAAACATGAATAGCTTTCACTCCATCCAAGATGAAACAGGAGCTCTTATATGTCAAGATGAAATATTGGGATACTCCATATGATATTATGAAAGAATTCTAGACACTAAAACAGAAACATATGAGCTTCATAAGCTAGATCCCCTCTTTTAAAATTCCATATCCAATCAATAAGGAGAAAACTTATGCAGGCATGCCTCCATGGAAGAAATTGAGAAAGCTTTATGGAGCATTAACTCTAACAAAGCCCTTGGGAATAATGATTGCAATGCCAACTTTCAAAAAAGCTTGGCCTTTTATCAAGAATGACGTGTATGAAGCTATGGAGGAATTTTTCCTCACTGTGAAACTCTTGAAAGCATGAAAAAAAAACTCTTATGCTGGTTCCTAAAATACCCAACCCCAACTCCTTAAGAGACTAAAGACTTGTATCTTGTTGCTATATTTTTTACAAAATCATTTCTAAAGTCCTACAAGAAAGATTGAAGCATGCTCTCCTTAATTTCATAAGTCCTCCACAAGATGCTTTTATTACTGGTAGATCCATTAGTGATAATATTCTCATTGCTTAGGACCTTCTTAAGCGATATAATAAAAAAGGAGCAGGCAGACACTAAGCTTTGAAAATGGACATTAATAAGGCCTTTGATGCAGTAGACTGGGACTTTCTAATATATGCCTTAAAGAAGCTAGGTTTCCCATAAAGATTCATCTCATAGATCTACTCATGTATTTCTTCAGTTTCTTATTGTGTAATAATGAATGATGTTACTTCCAAACCATTCCAAAGTAAGAGAGGCCTAAGGCAAGGGGATCCCTTATCCCCTTACCTGTTTACAATAGTTATGGAAGTTCTAATAAGAATCCCCAACAGGGGCACATCAAGGTGCAGTAGCTTTAAGTTCCATAAAAGCTGCAAGTAGTTGGGAATTTCCCAAATTTCCTTTGTAGATGATATCTTCCTAGTCTATCATAGAGATAAAGACTCAAGGAACTGCCTCATGAGCTCCTTGAATCAATTTGCTTCTCTTTCTGGGATGAGTATGAACAACATCGAAAGTTCCATTATTCTTTCAAAGGATTGCGAGCCAATCTTTGGTGAGTTGGTACTTTAGCTGGATTTCCACACACCTCTCTTCCAATTAGATATTGTTGATAAGTTTTATATAGAAAACTTTCAATACCATAAGTATAAGGATTGTAACTTGTAGTAAAAAAGGTATCATTCCCACGAGAACTAATTAGACACCTAATAACTTGAATAAAACTTTGTCTAAGTTAAAATAAATAATTGAAATTGGAAGAAACAATGCAACTAAACAAGTAAATAATTGAGTTGTTAATATTATTTTCCTTTTATCTCGTTGATTCAATTTACACTTGATCTTAGATATCTTAAAGTTTTGATTACTGTGTCTCGAGATCTAATCAAGTAATCCTAATTGAATTCAATAATAATAGAATTGTAATACCTCGATTGAAAAAAGTACTCTTAGGTTATTCAATTAGATTTGAAGCAATCCAAAAGATAATTAATTCAAAATTAAAATGTCTCCTCAATTGTTTATTTAATTTAATAATTGTAGGTTTATTAAGCTACCAACTCTTATTGCGCACCTTAACACATTTAACTTGATTCATTTCTCGATTAATTATCAATTATAAGCATAAAAATTATCATGAAGCATTCATATGTATTGAATTCAACAAGAATAAAGTTCAACAAAACAATTCAAGAACAATCATTAATATAGCTTAAAAAACCCATAATCATGTTAAACATCTTAGAAATCTTAATAAACATATGAGAAAATGAAATAAATAAAGGGAAAAGAAAGCAAAAAAAATTGGAGTCTTGATTTGGAAATTTGAAGTTCTCTAAGGCTCTTTTGATGTCTCCTCTTGATCTTTTTTTGATTTGATGGTTGCTATCTTTTTTTTAGCATTTTCTTGTTCTTTCATAGTGCTTGAGACTTCTAGAGTTGTTTCTAGGTTTTCCCGCTTACTTTGATTCTAATAATACCCTAAAAACCTCAAAACTTAAAAAATCTCACAACCATGGTGCCTCTATCACGATCATGCAAATCATGCATGTCATGATCATCAGGGTTCACAATTGTTACATGCATGGTTTGCCATTATCGTGATAAAGGTGCCATGTATGCTCACCATCTTCACCTGTTATGATCGTGAGGGGTCATGATCGTGACATGCCTGCATACATCCAATATCTTCTTTATTCTTCAAATTCCTATTTCCATATACTTACAAACACATTAAACACCTCTTAAAATGTAAAATTAAGATAATTCTTGTTGGGACCCGACCCGTAGGCCGGATTCCAACTGTTCATCACTTAAGATGATCATCCTAAGACCTGGAATTTCTTTCTGGCTTTGATACCATAGATGTTGGACCCCACTCCCGGAGCCCGACTATCCCGGGGTATGAGCTCGATTGGAGCCCATCCCCGAGGCATTTGCCTTACTGAGGCCTTAGACTTGACACTCTTATTCTTACTTTGGTGCACACTTTCTCAATTTAACTCCAAAGTTTCAATTAATCCATAATTAGTTAAAGAAAATCAAATTACACGGTTAAACAACGTTGCACGGGCAGACCGTGTACCTTTACACGGTCCGTGCAACCTT
>JANZLF010000006.1:15217894-15235791 GCA_026546835.1 Erythroxylum foetidum | reverse complement strand
AACAATTTGATTAGTCATCCTCACCAATTTATAATATTTTGACATATGCACATTAGATCTACAAGTCGTCAGTATGGCAAAGTAGAGCTAATATCGGTCGTTACCCTCGATATGAGCGACTTATCGGATGGTGCAAACCTCCTACTGGGCGGTTAAAATTAAATACAGATGGAGCATGCAAAAGATCCTTGTACTCAACCACAGCAAGTGGCATTATACGTGATAGTGCAGGTGTTTGATTTGGAGGCTTCATCTAGAATCTTGGCTAGTGCTCCTCTATTTTTGCAGAACTTTGAAGAGTTTTTTCGGGGCTCACGCTCGCTTAGAATATGAATTATCGTCGGATCGAATTAGAAGTGGATTTTATAGCGGTAATCAATATCCTGTCCTCGGCTAACCGATCAATGTCTTTCAATTCTATAGTCATGGGTATTAACGAATTGATTACTCAAAATTGGATTGTTGTACATCGACATATCTATCGAGAGAGTAACCGGTGTGCCGACTGACTCGCTAACTCTGTAGAACATTTTGCTTTAGGGATCACTGTTTTTGATATTACACCTATTGGGAGCTAACCTATCCTTTTAGATGATATATCCAGGGTCTATTTCCTTAGATTAGTCATATAATGTGTGTCGGGTTTCTTTCCTTTTCAAAAAAAAAAACTTTTGGTTTTAAAACCAACAGGTTAAAATGTAAACTAGACCAAGATATTTGAGGATTAACTCTAAGCTTTTGATATTTACATCTTATGGAGAACCAAAGAGCATTGATTCTTATAAAGACACACCGCAATCAAAAGGACGAGTCATTCCAATATGGTTCTTCTTTTACATTCATATGTCTTTGGAATTTACTCATATAAGGTGTTCGACATTTTATTAGATGTTAAAATACTTATTTAAGCATTTATGATAATATAATTAAATATTTGAGGTTTACGGTAGGCATCGAAAGCAAGCTGCGAGGGTTTGATTTTCGGTCCTTAAAGCATTAGCCGAGAGTGGCTGAAACTGATTTGGTGTGAAAAAATGTAACGAAGGATCCGATTTGCTTAAGCCTAGGGCCGGGGTTGGTTTTGTGCCCTCATTTTATAAAACTATATTTCTATACTACGCCTCGACTCCCTGTCTCCGTCTCCATGTATGCGTATGGCGATTATGATCTCCCAATTACTAATTTGGTTGCTTCTGATTTAACTTTCCCTGTTTTCCTTCACTCAAAATAACGTGTGATAGGTTTTCCTGCTCTTATACAGCCTCTCTGTCTCTCTCCCGCTCTCGCTCAGCAGAATTGTATTCATTTCCCACCTGTTTCTCTTAGATTCACATCTCGAGATACCAAATCCCTCAGTTTTCAGCCCTCTAACCTTGCCCTTAATTGCTGCTACCGTTGACTTTGGAGCTCGTTCCGTTGTAAATTTTGACCCCCAACCTTCTTTTTACACGAATTTCTCTCGGCTTTCTGAGAAAGTTTTGATCTTTGCTAAATTGGGTATCCGGGTTTTGTCCTAGTGCCAGTGTAGTTTCTTGCAACTATTTTGTTATGAACGAAGATGGTAATCAAATCCAAGATTAAATGGATAATTTTATTGGTGATGATAGTGTCAACGGGATCTATATTGATTCATCTCTATTTGACAAACTTCTCCTCCGCCTATATGGTGAGGTCTCGTGCATTGACACCTGAGTCCGATTCGCCTCAGCTGACCAAATTAAACCCCGAGGTCAGTTCTTGATGTTCATAGATTTCTTTATGTGCTTGATCTGCATTTGCATTTTCTACTTTTTTTTTCTATTTTCGTTTTCCAATGACATAGGGATTGTTATTTTTTTGCAGAGCTTTACTAATAAGAAACTATGGAAACCTATAAATTCTTTGGAATCATTACAACCTTATGCAAATTCCAGGACTCACTACCCAGGTAATAGTTTCTCCTCTACAATTTTTATTTCTGGTATGACGTTGAGTTTGGGGATTGCTGTTTATTTGCTTATGTGAGATGATAACACTTTTATTTTTAAATCTCAAAATGTTCTGGAGAATGTTGATTCTTGGTGACTGATGATCATTATTTGCATCATTTCATTTAATATCGTTTTTCTTTGGTGAATTTATAACCTTGAATCATCATTTTCTAATTGTCATCAAGCTCAAGAGCGGGGACTTCCCTTTTAAAAATAGTGATTAAATCTTATTGGTAACATTGTGTGTCAAATGCTGTGCATATGTAACATTCCTTTTAGCATTCTGTTCCAGGAATTCTTATTGCTTTGAAATTGTTTTCACAATCCTTATATTAATTTTTTTTCCTTGTTTGTGATGTACTATATCATAAACTTATGATATTCAACTGATAGTCTGTTCTTTTTTCTTTTTAATCTTTGATAATTCCAAATGGAAAGAGTAATTGCTTTGAAATTGTTATCTATTGGTTGCATGTCATGTTTTTATCTTATGGTTTTCTGAACTTCAACTGAATATTCTGATCTTCTGTTTAAATCTTTGTCAGCTCCAAGCATAAAAGGGAATGGCTTTATTTATGCAAAAGTTTTTGGTGGCTTTGCCAACATAAGATCTTTGGTTAGTTTCATTTGGTGTATAAGGCTCAGCTTATATAATTCCTAGAGGGAGTTCATAACATTTTTATTAAATGTCTAGATCTGTGATCTTGTCACCATATCCAGGCTTCTAAATGCTACTCTTGTCATTCCTGAGATTCAACAGAGCTTACGGTCAAAAGGAATTAGGTATTATTAATTATTTCTGCTAATAGTTTACTTTTCTGTCAAATTCTATATCAGTGAATTTTCAGTTTACTTCTCTTTTGATACATTTGTTTTTCAGTTTAAACTTCGCAGTCATAAATTCAACAGTTTTTCACTTTAAAATTTGCAGTCAGAAATTCAATAGTTTTTCTTATCTATATGATGCGGAGCAGTTCATAGCATCGCTTAAAAATGATGTAATCATTGTTAAGAGCCTGCCTGAGAACCTGAAGGAAGCTAGAAAAAGAAATGAGTTTCCCATATTCAAACCCAAGAGTTCTGCTTCTCCAAACTTCTATCTCAAAGAAGTTCTGCCAAAGCTAAAGAAGTCCACTGTTATTGGACTAATTCTTAATAATGGAGGATGCCTTCAGGTATATCTTAAATCATATCTTCAGCTTTTTTATTGGATAAAATTAAAATGAAAAAGAAAGGAGAAAGAGCTCTGTTGGAAGTAAAATTGATGTTTGAATAGAGGTGAATTGAGGTTAATTCAGTTATTTTCCTGTTATAAGTGCATCACAAAGAGTCGACACTTCAGAACTTGTATTTCATTCTCCACAACATTGTCACTCAATTTGATATATTTTTTGCTCTGCGATAACTATTGTTATTTTCATAGCAATCATGTAGTACTGCCTTAAAACATTAGACAGTTGTATGGCGTCTTGATTGTACATTGCTGCTTGCTGATTAAAGGGCGCATAGCAAATTTGTTGAAACTGTGCAACACCTTACTCAACTGATGTTGTCACTTCTACTACTTTAGAGAGTAGTCTATTTTTGTCATACTCATCATTAGTGAAGCAGCCTAGGCCTATAATGGCTGCTTCAAGTCTTTGCATAACTTTTCACACTTTTCCAGTCCTATTATGCTTTAAACAATTGGTCTACTAAATTTCTCCAGTGCCTCGTATTTTATTCTCTACTAGGTCATATGACCAAACAAGGCCCAAAAAGTGCTCTTTTTAGCATCCTTTCTTACCAAGGAAAATAGTCTCCTCTTTTCATATTTACTCTATCAAATCTTGGATCTCCTTTCTGTCCAAGGCATTATTTGATAAAAATTTTCAGATTCATTATGAAATTGATAGGCTGTGAACATAAAATGACTGGAGAAGATGAATTTTGACATTCTTAACCATAACCGGGCTATTGAATGCTGTCATATTGCTCTATTATCAATTCTGCTCCACTTTACAAAGGCCTCTTCTTTCTGACTTCTTGAAAGAAGAATCTGTCCATTAATTTCTCTCTTGAGATTGTTTCTTTTACTGTTTGTGGTGTAAATCAGCAATTTATGTGAGTGCCATGATTGACAGCTAATGTTTCCTAGTGGATTGTTATTTTTCTTCAGGCAATTCTTCCACCTACCATGTCTGAATTTCAAAGGCTTAGATGCCGGGTGGCATTTCATGCTCTCCAGTTCCGCAAGGAAATAAAGATGTTTGGCCTTGAGATGGTTAAAAGGTATATATTTCTTTCATTTTTCATGTTCCTAAAGATTTAATGTAACAACTGAGAGAGATAAATGAGACCGTTTATTTTATGTTGTGTATTATTTTGGTTTTTTTTTGGGACCTTAGATTGGAAATGAGACTTCTATGTGTTTGTATTAAAATGATTCTGCACAAACTCAGGATATTATGTCTTATAGTTTGCCTAGCGTTGTAACTTCACTAGTGCTGTTTATTACATTACTTAAATAAGTGTTTTTTGATTGTTGACAACAGGTTAAGATCATTTGGACGTCCCTTCCTTGTTTTTCATCCAGGCTTAGTCCGAGACACATTAGCTTATCATGGTTGTGCTGAGCTTTTCCAGGTAAGTTTTATAGGTTTTTTTTTCCAGTTTATCATTGTCTGGAATTATTATAGAATTTGTCATAGATTGAGTTGCATCAATATCTTTTAGTTCCTTCGTTGTATGGTATTTTGTTTAAGTACATGAAACATTCTTAGGCCTGCCCTAATAACTTAAGCTTTTGGCTTGGATGATTTCTTTATATATTGGCATATTCTTTATGATCAAGAGATCTTGAGTTGAAATGATGTTACTTTCTTTTGTGGACACATCTCGTGTGAAGGGAAAGCTCTGTAGCATATGAACCATACTTTGGCCTCACTTAAGCATTTTGGTTTAAGTTCTTGTACATCCTTTTTTTACTAAACATTTGTTTATTTTGTTTTTATAGTGATCAGCGAGTTCAGTTATTGAAACTCCAAAATAAAGTTTTAACTGCTTGTAATGAATGTTTTGAAATATTAGTGACCGAAGAAAGTTGTTTATATTTTTGGAATTATCATTTTAACTTGTGTATTACTTCTAGGATGTTCACACTGAACTCATACAATACCGAAGATCACAAATGATCAAGCAGGGGATCCTTGATGAGGAGTTGACTATAGAGTCTCGCTTACGTAGAGACAATGGTTCATGTCCTCTTATGCCTGAAGAAGTAAGCTTGTTTAACTTTCAATTTCATGTTAAAGCAGAATTGACCTTTTTGTTATTCAATTTAGCTTACACTCCAATGTTAATCACAATATATGCTTATCCTTTTGTGATATTTCATTAAAAAATGGTGGTTGAAGTGAGTCATTCATGTGCATGCACGTGCAACATGCTGGATATGTAGGTGTATGGAAGACGGATGAAGGGTCTAGGCTTTAGATGTAGCTTGCAGAAAATAAGGAAAAACAACTGAAAAAATTGACAATTAAGAGAATCTCTAGAATTATGTACATATAGATGTATAAATGTAGAGAAATTCATGAGTTACAGAAGGATGTTTTGGACAAACCTCTAGACCTTGACTGTAGGAAATGCTGGTATTTACAATAGAGAAATAGTGCTGAGAATGAACTGATAACAGCATACTTCATGAGCTTATACCTGAAAGTACATTGCTTAAGGTCATATTTGGTTTCGGATTGAGTTGGAAAAAGCTCAATGTAAAACTAAAGAAATGTATTTATATGTGATGTTTTCCTGTAGAACTTTGTGACTAGAGGTGCTTTTTAAGATGAAATTACATTTGGTGTTTCCATGAAAACTAGGATGCATTAAAGATAATTTTGAAATCAAAGATAAATATGAACAATATCAAACATAATATTATCTTCTTGAATCAAAGCTCGTTATTTTAAAGGTCTCCGTTCAAAAGCACTTGTACTCCGAATCGAACAGCAAATCAATAGGGCCTAGGAGTTCATTGGCCAAGAATTAGCAGAAAAAGAATGAGATCTCACAACTATTAATTTCGTTTCAATATTTGACCTTAAATTTCTAAGGATGGTTTCTACATTGCAATGATTTCCAAAGGCTAAGGCCCTGTACTAATTGGGTATGCTAGAATTGAACTTACGCTTTTCAAATTTCTTGCAGGTTGGGCTTCTCCTTAAAGCAATGGGATATTCACCCAGAACAATTATATATTTAGCAGGTTCTGAAACCTTTGGTGGTCAACGTGTCCTCATTCCTCTCCGAGCTATGTTTGAGAACTTGTTGGATCGAACATGCTTTTACAAAGACTTCTCTGACTTGATTGGTCCTGAAATTCCTCTTCACCAAGATCTATTTCAAGCACCTTCTGGAAAAAGTGAGGAACAACTTAAGGAGGAATGGGAAAAGGCAGGTCCACGCCCTAGACCTCTTCCTCCACCTCCGGATAGACCAATCTATCAACATGAAAAAGAAGGTTGGTATGGTTGGATCACTGAGACTGATGCAGAGCCTGATCCCTCACCTACAGATCTGAGGTTGCAAGCTCACAGGTTGATTTGGGATGCCCTTGATTATATTGTTTCTGTGGAAGCAGATGCGTTCTTTCCTGGATTTCATAATGATGGTAGCAGTTGGAGAGATTTCTCAAGCTTGGTTATGGGACAGAGGCTCTATGAGAGTGCTTCTTCCAGAACTTATCGACCAGACAGGTAGAGGAACATGAAAATGACAAATACTTTTAAGTGGTTAAATCAATATCATTCCATTGAAGTAAAGTTGATCTCTTATGTTTGAAAGCAGAGCTGGAAGTGCATGGTGGATAAACTATTAGAATGATGATAACTTTAGATCTCTTGAACTAATTGAAACTGGAGCAAAATGATCAATTTCTTGTCAGAAGAGAACCTCATTGACCACCTTTAATTTCCATAATTTGGTTACATGT
The DNA here is from genome assembly GCA_026546835.1 of Erythroxylum foetidum. NCBI lineage: Eukaryota > Viridiplantae > Streptophyta > Magnoliopsida > Malpighiales > Erythroxylaceae > Erythroxylum > Erythroxylum foetidum. Next base: position 15,228,849 of record JANZLF010000006.1, on the reverse strand, counting down.
AAATTCCTTCAAGTCTTTGCATTCTGCACATAGTTCAATCGCAGAAGAGAACCTTATGGACTACCTTTGATTTCCATAATTTGTTACTATGTAGATTCCTTAAAATCTTTGCATTCTGGCAGACACTTCCACTTGACTTTCTTTCTATTGACAGATTGTGTCTCAATCTTTCCTTGCCTTGTATTGTCTGCTTACTAATGTCCAAAAACTTCTCTATCTAATCGTATTTGCTTATCAGATGGTGGTTAAGAAATATCGTATTGTCGACTTTGCATAAATGTTAATGCTATGGTTTTCAATATGATGATAAAGATTTGGAGTGCCTTCTCCAAACTTGTATTTACTTGTTAGTATTTACTTATTTTTAAGGGGGATAAAGCAAATTACTCGCAGCTCATTTCAATATTCACTTGATTGCTACATTTTTACTGGTTCGTTTGCATTTACTTCCATTTGTACATGCAAGACATTTCGTGTAGCATTGCAACCACAATGATGCCAATTAGAATGTAGGAAAACTGAAAATGTTGAATTGTCCTAAGGTCTTCCTCATATTGGTGGATTGTAACCACATTACTTGAGATATATGGAAATAATTCTTTCTGATTCTGCTTTGGTTTTTTACAGGAAATATCTTGCAAATCTTTTCAATGTAATCCGTGACAACATGTACCATCCTAAGCATAACTGGACACTTTCTGTAAGGGAACATCTGAACAAAAGCTTGAGTGAGGAGGGCATTATTAGGCAATCGCTTTTCTCAAAACCTATCTCATTTCTTTCTCACCCACTCCCAGAATGCTCTTGTAGAATTTCTCCTTATAAGGTTTCAAAGCAGCTAAAGGGTAATGATGGCCGACTTCTATATGGAGGTGAGGATGAATGCCCTAAATGGATGCAGAATAATCAGAAAGTTGTTCCTTCGGAAGCAGCAAGAGAAGTGAGTCAGGACAGTATGTTGGAGTCTGAGGATGAAATGGTTGACGAGCAAGATTCTGAGGATATTGATGATAAAAGCAGTCTGACACTTCCAGTGGATGATGAATGGGATCCTAATGACTAGGCCAGGATGTGCACACGATATAATTGCACCCCTAATGAGTTTGCTATTTCCCTTACAGGAATGCTCGAGAATGAAGAGATTTTGGAAAATGGGGAATGACATAATGATACCACTACTTTTTATTCACTTTTTGAGGGAAATAACTATTGAGATTTATTCTTTTTGGCATGGTTTCTAGCAATCTAACAGTTACAGCAGCACGAGCTCGTGTGCCATACGACTAACATTTTGTGTGTGACAGCAATTAGAGTGGTTAGTGAAGTTGAGGCAAAAGAATTGCGCCCTGCAGCTGAGTGAAATTGTCCGGTCCATGAGATTGCAAAGTTTTCATCCTTTTCTTCTCAGGGCTGGGGATGTTCAGAACAATTTTATAGAATTTTGATTAGTTATGCAGCAAATTATATTTATCCCCTGTGAACTGCTTTAATAGTCAATGTAAAAAATCGCTTCAAAAGGAAATGTTTGTCTACTTAAGTTCACCACGACTTACCTACGATGTTGCACAGTATAGAAGTGAGGTTATACACGGAAATTGTGGTATTACTTGAAACAGGTAAGATAATCCGGTGAAAGTGCAATGGCCCCATAACTAGTTGGTTGCATGGTATGAAATTTGGAGTTTGTTCATTAATAGCTGCATTATTGGAGTGAATTTGGTAGCTAGTCCAATGATTGGCACTTTTCAGAATGGAAATTATACCAATCCAAAAAGGATCATTTCACAAGGAAGACCTTGACAATCCTCTCAATTAAATAACCCAGAAATGCTGAACCATGTTCTAAGCATGTTTTAAAAGTAGTGGATTGCAAGTTGTGGCAGAGAATAATCATGGAGTAGAACTCATCACCCTTGAGTGAGCTGTCCCTAGATCCTTCAAGAGGGCAAAGGTGCTGGATGCTATGATGGATTAGTTCTCAGCAACTTGGATGGGACCGTACAACCACAGCGTATCAGGCATGCGTGCAACGAGTTACAGTGTTCAAAAGTATTCAACAGTTCATTGCTATTTGGTATCAATTTATTTTCTTTGAATTAACAGAAACATCAGCTGTTCTGGGTGTCTTACAATACCAATTCAAAGGGGTAAACATATAATACCAATACGCAGCAGGTTATGAAATTTGTTAATGTATGGGTTAGCACTTTTAACATTTCTTGCGTATGAATGCAGAATCAAATAATTGCCAAAATATAACCCTGCAGTTCCTCTGCTAACCTTTTCTTCTTAGTTTTGTCCTTTTAACCTCTTGAAAGGAGAACCCAGAAGAGAACTTGCTTACACAGGCTTCAATGAACTTCAATGATAAAAGTAAACCCAACAAGCACTTGTCCTTTAAAATTTCTTCTGGCAAGAGCTCAAGTTCCTTGGTGACAAAGACATGAATCAAACAAAAGAACATAGGTTTAGTTAATTTTTATTTTATTTATTTGGTCTCTATCAAAGAATAAGAGATTTCGTATTTCCAGACTTGAAGTATTTCACACCCAAACCGTTTCTCAAACATGGATAAACAAGCAGAAATTTGAAGACATGGAAATGATATCTGGAAATTTCATAGAACCGACCAAAAACAGAAGTTGCCCTTGTCATGCTCATACTTATACAAATGCACAAACACCAGCAGCCTAAGCACCATTTTTACTCCATGGTTTGATCACAGCAACAACAATGATTACTACGATGATGAGGAGAATGATAATTGCAAAGCACATCCATTTCCTGGAATTCTTTTGCAGCTTCTTCGCTCTTTGGAGGGCAGTATTCCCTGATTGCACGTGATCTACAGCATTTGAGACCTGAAAAGAAATTGGAAGTAGTGCTGTCAATATCACTGGATCCAAATGATGTCAAAACAAGTACACTAACGAATTATATCAAAACAAGTACACTAAAGCCATAAAGCTGCTATCACTACTGATAATCTACAGGAAATGCGTACTTGTTAACACTACAGAGAGCAATAATATTTGGAAGGGATTCTGTCACCTGAGATTCAATGTTGTCCAGCATGTCACCTTGTGCATCTACCAATACTGCCATATCCAGGAAAATCTGCGCATTCAAGATGAACAATCAGGTCCAAGAATATGCCTCTCCCACTATTTTAACTTCCTCTATTGGATGCATTCATGTTTTAAAGTCAGCAGGGTACATTCATGTCCAGAAATGCATACAATTACAACTCCCTCGTGAAGTTGCACTCTTCAGGTTTCCTTTAAATAATTGCAAATAATTAATGCTAAATTATGAAATAAATGTGGTGGAAGTGCAAAGCACATCAGCTACAGGTCTCCTCTAAATCTCACCAAACTTGGAAAAAGTCGTGTGTGTGCTTTGTCCCACCATAGTACAGTTGTGGAAGAAAACTTGCAAAGAAAAGCCTACAACTTTTAACAATTTTACAATATCTATGTTTTACTGCCAAAAAAACAAAGAATTAAAGGAAGCATGAAATGACTACCGTCAGTCATCGAAGATTAAACTTTATGAAGAAAATCCATGAGTTTGACGTTAGGTAGACAATCTACCAATTGAAGCCAAGCCCATGAAAAGATAATCAAACTAGTGAACTTAGAATAATCTGACAAATATGCAGGATGTGGACTTATCTAAATGGGTTCCCAATACCAAGCTAACTGTATAACGTATTATATGGTCACAGTATTAGACAGCAACACTGAAGTAATTGTTGAAATTACCACAATCCACTATCAATATGGGAACATTTGATACCACAACACAAATGTCAACATTATGTTCCATCAATTTAACTTTTAAGTAGAGAGAATGGTTAACTTTTACAGCATGCCAAGTCTTGCAGTTTTCTCAATACGTTACTCTTTAATTAACACATTTCAATTGTTCATGAAGTACCTGCTGTAGATCCAGAAGTTTCCTCTCCAAATCTCTAACTGCATCATGGCGCTCCTGAATTTCAGCTAGAGTATCCATTATCTGCAAACAAGAATTTATGCAATCAAAGTCAAATATTAACCATGATCACCGTTGGATCTTCAACTTTACAAGCAGTCAAAGGCCCAATTAATAACTAAACCACCAAAAAAGGTGTAATCTTTTCCCAGAATCTTCAGTCAACTCTATTCTTTGTCCACAAAAATGTTTGATCTGGAAATAAAGAAATTCTAATGAAAATGTTCGACAATTATCCTCAGACCCAAAAGACAAGACAACAAACATACCTGGCCTCGCCCTTGTTCCTGAATTGCTTTCTGGAAAATCTGCTCACTGTCTCCAGTCTCAATCAGTTTGTCAATTGTCTGAAAATTGCATAATAATTACAATATAAGCTCAAGGGAAAATTTTGAGATTATCTTACAAAAATATTATGTGAATGACTTTACCTCTTCATCGGCTCTCTTACCCGTCACTGTAAATCATGGCAACCAAGTACTTAAATAAATTAGCAGCAGGTAATTGCAAACTTAGGGTATCACATTATTGACCAAATCCAAAGCAAACCTGTAAAAACACGCCTCTCAACAACTTCACGATATTCTTGATGGATGGTTTCCCTTAGAGCCTGCATAGTTCAGTCATCAAGAAAAGAGTCCACAAGGTAGTCAGGAAAATAAGAATTCACATACAGTATAGAGTAAGAATCTTGCAGGTATGTCCAGATAGCTACCTGAAATTCTGCCATCTTATCTTTGAATTTCTTTTTCAAAGCTCTGCACCACATTACAGTAGTATCCATAGTCAGATATAAGTACTTGGAATCATATCAAATAGGCATATTTGGCTTGTTTAGCCCTATAAGTGGTTTCTAATATTTTCTTATCCAGATTTCATGAGAATACTCAGTTTCTTCCACTTGAGTCTTTCCTCCAATCAACTGTGGAGAACAAATGCATAGCAGGCTAGAGAAAGGAGCTGTAGAGAAGTGCCAAAATTTAGCAATAAATTCACCATATTTTCCACGCGTTCAGTCTGCAACAATTCATAAATTTTCACTGATGTTTTGGCTTTTGGGTCTCAGCTAAAGATTCCAGGGAGGATCATTTATATGGAAAAAGAATTCACAAAACATAAGGACTTTGTAAAGGTGCAATACTTGTCACACAGAAGAGAAACTACCAATTACCATGGCATATGCAAGAATATGATGCACTAGCATATGGACCGTATGTGTTTTTTAAACCAAAATAACAAATGTTCAAGAAAAAAGAAAAGAGCTTATCCACATATTAATGTCGAGCTTATGACATTGAATTATTTTAAACTGAAACTAAACAACAGAGGCAAATAAAAAGCAGGAAGAAATTTAATGCTGTGCTGTCAATGCTATTGACTACTGCCTATTTAGTTCCCTTAGATATATCTCTTTCGAAAGAAATGCTAAAGAACTATGAGAGGATGATTGCATAAGGAGGCCATACTTGTGGCATCATCCTAGTCCACTCTTAACACTAAACATGTATACAATGTTAAAACAAAACTTGACCTAATAGGTGGGCTTGGAATGCAATTAGATTGTTTCTTTTCCATTCATATGCAAGGATGGAGTGCAATACATTGTGTCCCATGAATGACTTCAAAGTAACATGAAACCTACTGACAACCAATTTCGCCATTGGTGGATAATTCAAGCATGATGGTCATCACATTATGAACATCAAAACAATGAACTAAAGTTAACAAAAACTGATAATTCAGAAACAAAATAGTAGTATTAAAAACATGAATCATTAGTACAGTAAATTACATGGTTGTTGAAGTTCTTGATCGGTCTACACCTGTTCCTTTGCCACATCCTGGCTTTTGCCTATTTGCTAAATTCTGAAGGAAAAAAAAGGAGGAGAGAAGATGATTATAAGAACTATAAGGAGGTTCGAATTAAAGTTTATACAAACAGCAAGTGGTCTACCTCTTTGTCAAGCTCTTCAATTTTTGACTTTATAGAACGAGCAATTTTTCCAACTTCATCAACATCTTTCTCCATTCGCTGCTTGATTGCTGAGAGCCAAAATCAGATTCATTCAGCGTCAACTTTAAGCTTTTAAGAATCTAGATAGGCTTATTCAACAGTGAACAAAAGAAAGATAATAAGCAACTTCAAATCATGGATAAGAAAGGAAGGAACTTGCAATGATGATCCAGAGAAAAATTTCAGAGCTACAGAAACAAAGCTGGAACATCTATCTCAATAAAATTTAACCTTCCAATCCGTAGGAACAATACTTACCACACCAATGATGTTCTCCAATTGACACATCCAGCTACCTAATGTAAATTCCATAATTACCAAAAAAAATTTTAAAAAACATTTCATTTACTGAACATTAACATGCGTGCAATAACTTTGCTTGTTCCCACGACCCCTTTTCTCATTACAAATTTCCATCTCAATTTTATAGAAAAACTCTACTCACACAAATATAAAACAAAGATCAGTCTATAATTACCTTTCATGGCTGGAGCCTTAGTCACAGCCTTTGACTGCTCATTTGCATCCTGCATGCAAGATTTACAAGAAAATATGCGAACACTTTAACTGGTCTCTTAGAATGCATAACTTTTATCATATCTACATAAGTTAAGACATATTTCTTCATGTAAATAAATCTCAAAAGATCATCTTGTAAAAGAAAGTGCTCCTTAAGATTAAAATTCAAAAGTCTTGGCCCCTTAGTCCTTAATCAACAAAGTCTTGCGATTTGCAGAGCTCTACTTTGTAAAATGCTGCTATCTTTTCATAATTAAAGCAGATTGTTTAATCATCATGTCAGATAGATGCACTCATACTTCAGCCCTTCAAGGTTCCAAAAGCCTTCAATTTTCAATAACATACCTAAGACAAACATAAAATGACTAGAAAATCCACTGAAGGCTTACAGGATCATGGAGGCCTCACTGACTACTTACTCATGCTATGGTTTTGGTATCACCATATGAAAGGACTAGCCGATCAAGGCCCAGGAAATATTTTGCTAATCTAATCTAAAATTAATTATCATGAGGAAAAACTAAAGTTACTGTGAATAAAAAAGTGGAAAGAAAACAGGATCAAAAGAGAACTCCAGCAAGAAAGATCAACTCTAAAGTGAACTGGAACAAAGAAATTTTCCTATAACAGTTTGTCGGTGTCGCCTTTTTTTTCCTCTTTTCTTTGATATTAGCTGCATAAAGTCTGATAAATAAGGTGCTGCCTAGGTGCATAGGATACATTTCAACATACATTCAAGAAATTACTAGCATCTACTGGAATTATATTGGCCCAATCAAGAAGAGAAAAGTCTAGTACCTGAAGCTTTTTGAGTAGCACATCCAGCTTCTCATTTTGTTTCTCAATTTCGTGAACCTGAGAAAGAATAGGCAGAACAAACAAACAATAATATAAGTGAAAGAAAAATATTTGAAATTGGACATCCAATAATAATTTAAAACCTAATTAGAAGGCCAAAAATAGAAAGAAGAAACTGCCACCTTTTTGAAAAAACTTTCCAAGCCCAAATCTCCAGAATTCATTCCCATTTCAATATCTCCACCTCTGGAACTCTGATCTCGAGGGATCTCAAAGGACTCCTGCAAGAGTTTGAAATAGCTAACTGTTAAAGGCTACCCACATCCAATTCCAACTGCTGAGCAACATCAACAGGTCTCTATTGTCATTTTAATTTCCAAAAAAGGGTCCATGAAAGTCATTCTTCTAAAAGAATTACACCTTTCAACTTATAACATATCAAAGATGTTATCGCCATATATCACTTGTTTCTGTATTTTAATTGCAGTTAATGGCAATCAGATAGAATAGGGCCTGCGTGAACAGCCAATATAAAAAATTGTACATGTGTGATTTCAAACAAACAAACCGACCCTCCATTGGAAACCTAAAATCACTTCTCGTTAAAACTGGCAGCAGCACTTTGTAACGGATCAATATATACGTGAAAAAAAAAAAAAAGAGGAAGCATGATCAGGAATAAGACAGTAAGATCTTTCATTAAATGTATACGGTCAGAATATATTAATTTAAAACATCTTATAAAAATGCCTTACTCAAAAAGGGGGAGACGGTTTAAATTTCTGCCAAAACAGAAAGACATATGCAATGAGGAATTTCTTGCGCCTGACGATGGTTTTAATTTCAAGTTCAATATTTAAGGACCAAAGAGATCCACGATAACGAACTCCAGAGTTCCTCCATTTTTCTGCACCTCCTCAGAAACGAAACAAAGATGCAAACTTCAAAGCTAATTAAGCGGGAAATTAATCCCTCGAAGAGCAAGGACGTCGGATCCAACAAAATGAATGGAGCCACACAGAAAACAGAAAAAGCCAACAAACTAACAAAGCTTTCACAATCAAAACTCGCGTCAAGACAAACGTTAATAGAAAACAGAAACAACAAACAAAAGACAAAAGACAAAAACAGAAGCATAGTGAAATGAAAAACAAGAACATATTTAAGAAAGCGTAGAAAATAGCGTTACCGTTAAAAGGTCATTCATTGTGGAAGCAGCTCAAAAGAAATTCTCTTTTTCTCCCGTAGACGATCGACCAAAATGAAAGAAAAGCTGGATGGGTTAGAAAAATGAGGTCCGAATTTTGAAATTTGAATTTCGAGAAGAGAGAAAAAGAAAAAGCAAGGACCTGGTTTCTGAGATCAGAAACTAGGTCTTATTAAGGGGTTCCACTTTTGGCAAAGAAGGTGTAGAGAGACAGAGAGAGGAAGAAAGCGTGTTGAAATCATTGATAGAGAGAGAAAGAGCGTATATGAGAGAGGTGGACGACAGCACAGGGAAGCTTGTTCTTGGCACGAAATATAGTCTCCACCCGAAGTCATGAAACCAACCTATCTGGACCGTAGTTTTCTGTCAAGGGTCCCGCCTTGAAGCTGTTTACAACCGTTGGATCTCTTCTTTCGCTACTGGTCTGCTTTTTAGGCTTGGACAACTCAGACAAAGTTAGCCTTAGTTACATAACATCACGTTAGTTCAATTTCAATCAGAAATAAATAATTGGGCGGGCGGAGTGTTACTTAGTTGGCAAGCAGGAGGTGGCTCATTCAACTTCAGAAAATTTTGACCATCAAGTAACTTTTCTTTTCATGGTTCAAAGTCAAACTCAGATATTTCGGATAGTTGTGAGAGTTAGAAGACATAATCATCCTTGTTAAATTCATTGAAATGAAATATTTAATTTAGAGGTAAATAAATTTTTATGTACAGATTAGAATATATGTATAATTAATTTTTTCTTATTGTTTTCAATAATATGTGAGAAATTATCATTTAATTAATGTCATCCAAAAAAAATTAAATTGCAATTTATAACGAACTTCTTACTCTTGGATTGGCTTTTTTATTAACAGGAAAGCAGATGAAACATATTACAACACGAGTTTAGGGAAATAGATCCCCAACATATCCTCTAGGAGGATAATGTGACACCCAATGGGTGTAGTAGCAAAATACGTAAGTGACTCCTACATCAAAATGTGATGCGTAGGTAGCAAGCTAGTCAGCGCATCTATTACTCGCTTAATATATATGTAGATGTACAATAGTCCAACTTCGAGTAAACAGTTTATGGATACCCATGACGATAGGATTGAGAGTCCTTGAGCGGTTGTCTGAGAAAAATAGGATATTGATCACCGCGATAGAATCCACTTGAAATTCAATCTGGTGATACCCCAGATTTCACGCTAGTGTGAGCCCAATATAAACTCCCCAGAGTTCCACAAGCATCGGCAAACACCATCCAAGATTTTGTGTGAAACCTTAAAGCCAATAGCCTACGCTATCTCGTAGAAGGCCACCTGTAGTAGTTAAGTACTGGGATCGTTTGCATGCTTTGTAGTGGGAGGTTTACTCATCCGATGAGTTGCTCTTGACGAGGGCAATGACTGGTATCCATTCGGCGGACTTGTGGATCTAATCAGCATAAGACAAAATGAGAAAAACTGGTGAGGATGGTCAATTAAAATGTTCATCGAAAAGGGACTTGTTTCGCCATGTCCATAGGAACCAACAAGTAGTGCCAAATAGAATCAGCCAATCATGCCCAAGTACTTGTTGGTGATTTTGGAGATTTCCTAGGATCCAGTCCTTATTTGGCATAGTGTAAAAACCAGAAGACCCTATTTGCGGAGTTAATGTGTGCCACACTTGGCGAGCTTTGATGCAGTCCCTTACAGCATGAATTGAGGATTTTTTGAGATTGTAGTGGAAACAGGCACCGTCCGTAATGAAGTGCTTACGAACTCGTTGTTGATTGGTAAGTAACCAATCTTGAGCTAGGAGCTAGAGGAAGGAGCGAATGCATTATGGGCCCTTCCATTGCCAGATTGCCTTCCAAGCCCCATGAGGCACATTGTCTTTGTGATTCATGAGCATGGCATAGATTGAAGCTAAGGTGAATTGACCAGTGTCGGAGATTCCCTAGATCAACTTATCCTCCCCGAGGTAGGGGTTCGGGGGGAACATACCTGCAATTAGTCAACAAATCGACGTTGGAAGGTGGGATTGAAAGGCATTCCAATTCCAAGTACCTGCAACATCCACAAAGTATTGAACGCTGAGGTTAAGAATTGACTCCAGGATTAGGGTTGTAATATGATTTATGAGAGGTCCTACTTCTGCAATCCATGGGTCCAGCTAGAAGCAGGTCCTAGTGCCATCACCAATCCTCCATTTCATTCCCTGTAGGTGTTGGGTCCCGATTTTCTCTTCCTTATTAAATTATTTTGAGAGTGTTAGTGCTTAAAGAAATGGAAATTAAATGAGGGATTAAGTTTAAATTAGAGTGGAGTATGTTGTTAGAATTTTAAAAGAATAAGATGGCTTGGGGGTAATTTAGGAAGCTTATTTATGTTTTTAGGGTTTAAGGCTTTCAAGGAGGGTTATTTTGGTCCATTTGAGTTAAAT
>JANZLF010000006.1:15200098-15215249 GCA_026546835.1 Erythroxylum foetidum | reverse complement strand
TCTCCTTTGGTCGTTATGGTTTGACTATTTATACATACACTTGGATCCTGGCTTTCGGGAACTTCCCGGAACAAAAAGTTTTGTTTTCCGCACCGTGGGCATGTGATGTCCACCCCGGGATTTTCCTACAAAAAATCCATAACAAAGTAGGGTAGCAGAACAGAAAAATGGGCATATCTATGAGAAAACTTGAGCCTTGTTATTTCAAAACCATGTGTCCAAAAAATTTTGGGGAGAAGTAATTCTTACCTCCACTTATCTCATAAATTGTTTACCCTCTTGAACTTTATGTTTTAAGAGTCCTATGGACATTATTTAAACTTTTTATCCAAACTTAAAAACTATAAACAACCTTGCCCCTAGGGTCTTTAGGTGCACATCTTTTGTCTATATCCAAAATCAAAACAGGGGGAAATTAGATCTAAGGGCTCTAAATTGTGTCTTTTTAGGCTATTCATCAACTCAAAAAGGGTTTAATTGTTATCATCCTCCATCAAATAAATTCTATGTCTCGATAGATGTCACATTCAATGAGCAAAAGCCTTATTTCACTAATCCTTATCTTCAGGGGGAGAATTTAACTAGAGAAGGTAAAGAAGATTTTCTGCTTGATCTGTCATTATCTAAGACTCCATCTGATCCTCTTACATATGCTTCCACACCTCCTTGTTCATTTGATCCTTTCGCAACCCTTTGCTCATCTAAAACACCAAATGAACTACAAGAAAAACCTTATTTGATATTCGGCAAAGGTAAAGTATAAAAAGAAGAAATATGGCTATCCTAGAGCCTATGTAAGTCTGAGAGTCCAACTCTAATCCTTTGAATGAGGTAACAGTTTCTAACTGTCCATTACAATATGAAAATGAATTTCGTGAGGATAAAAATGACCAAGACCTTCCAATTGCAATCAGAAAGGAACCGAAGAGCGTACAAAACAACCATTATACCCTCTTGCACATTTTTTGTTGTTTAAGAATTTTCATCATGTTATAGTGCTTTCCTTGTAAGCCTAAATACCATCACCATTCCTACCACCTTATCTGAGGCTTTGTCTAATAGAAAATGGAAACAAGCTATGAATGTGGAGATAGAAGTATTAAAGAAGAACAAAAGTTGGGAGTTGGCTAAGTTACTGACAGGCAAGAAGTTGGTGGGTTATAAGTGGGTGTATAAAGTGAAGTATAGAGTAGATGGGTTGACTGAAAGATACATGACATGGTTGGTAGCCAAGGTGTATACTTAAACTTATGGAATTGATTATCTAGAGACCTTGCTCCTGTTGTAAAGATGAACACAGTTAGAGTATTATTATCACTAGCAACTAATTATGGTTGGGATTTGCAATAGTTTGATGTCAAGAATGTGTTATTATATGGAGATCTAGAGGAGGAGATATACATGGAGGTTTTGTTAGTTATAAGAATAAGCTACTTATATTGTGTGTACATTGAAAAAGGTATTGTATGGCCTTAAGCAATCACCACAAGCATGGTTTGGTAGATTTGCAAGAGTTATGTTGGCCATGGGATACAAACAAAGTCAAGGAGACCACATAATATTCATTAAACACTCTCCCTTAAGGAGAGTTGCAGCTCTTTTGGTGTATTTTGATGACATAATAGTAACAAGAGATGATGTTAATGAAAAAAAAAGGTTTTAAGTTAGTGTTTAGCTAAGGAATTTAAAATCAAGGAATTGGAGAGGCTAAAGTATTTTATTGGGATTGAGGTTGCTCACTCTAGGATGTGAATTTTTCTCTCTCAAAGAAGAGTGTTACATATCTTCTCAAAAAATAGGCACTACAACATGCCAACCAGTAAGCACTTCTATAGGTTCGAATCTTAAGCTTGGAAAGGTAGAGGAGGATGTAGTAGTAGATAGAGAAATGTATCAATATCTAGTAGCAAAACTCATTTACTTATCTCACACATGAGCAAATATAGCATATGTTGTATGTGTGATTAGTCAATTCATATATAGCTCGAAGAAAGTTCATTTGTAAGCAACTCATAAAGTACTACATTATCTCAAAGAAATACCTGGAAAAGGTATTTTTTAAAAAAGGAATAGGGGTTTGGTACTTGAAGTATACATTGATGCTGATTATGCTGGTTTAATTGTCGATAGAAGATCAACATCAAGATATTGCACCTTCCTTGGTGGGAACCTTATGACATGGAGAAGTAAGAAACAAGGAGTGGTAGCTTGGTCTAGTGTAGAGGCCAAATTCTAGGCAACGACTCAAAGTGTATATGAGCTACTTTGGGTGAAGATCACTCTTGAAGACTTGAAGATTAAATGAGACGGTCCTATAAGACTCTATTACGACAATAAGTATAGCTCACAATCCGATTCAACATTACCAAACCAAAAAAAATCAAAATCAACAGGCATTTTATCAAGTAGAAGTTGGAGAGTGAACTAATTTGTACTCCTTTTGTGTCTACACATGGTCAACTTGCTGGTATTCTTACCAAAGGGTTGAGCAGCTCAATTTTTTAGACTACTGCATCTAAGCTGGGAAAGTGTATTTAATTAGGAGACTATTTTAGGAAAATATATTTTAATAGATTTTGTCCTTAAATTAGGATAGTATTAATTAATATTCTTATAAGATACTCAATAATTTATGGGTAATTACTAGATTTGGGTACTAGGGTTTTGTGTATATATATAGCTAATACTTGTTGTAGAATACATATGTGAGGAAATACATTTTTTGTTTAATTTTTGACAGGGTCTCATTGTCTAATATCCTTGAATTGAATATTACATTGGGCTTACCCTTTATTAGGACACTGAAAGATGTTGTATTCATATAGGCTTTTATTTAGCTTACAAAAATGGAAGGAAATCCAAACGCTTGCATACATTCCAAGATAAAATTCTAATTAACTATATCAAAGGCTTTAAAGAAATCAATCTTTAAAGCACAATTCCTAAATGGTATTTTGGAATCATAATCCTGAATTATTTCTTGCATAAGAAGGATATTATCATTAATAAACCTTACTTTTATAAACGCTTCCTGTTGTGGACTTATCAAAATTTTGAGGGGCACCTTCAACTTTCTAGTTATAAGCTTGGAAAATAGTTTATAGGTTATATTAAGACATGAGATTAGTTTATAGTCTTGCATTACACTATAGTTCATCTTTTTGGGGATTAAACAAATATGGTTTTATTTAACTTCCTTAATATCTTAGTACTTAAAAGGAATTGCTCTACTGCTCCAACCAAAAGCCCTCTATTGATATTCCATGTTAAGTGGAAGAAATATGCACTATATCTGGATTAGGCGATTTATTAGGGTTTAAGATGAAAAGTGTTTCTTTATTATCTTGAGCAAAGATAGGTCTGACTAAATATTCTTGTATGTCCTTACTGAGGTTTTAATTGATGAATCTTTCCAAATTAATTCCTCTAATTACATTATAATTTGATCCCATCAACTTCCTAAAGTATTATAAGGCCATATCTTTACTTTTGTCTTTATCAAAGCAGAGGACTCCATTCATATTCAACAATGATATGATTTTGTTTCTATTTCTCCTTATAAGTATTACATGATGAAAAATCTTGGAATTTTCCCTTCTTAAACCACAAAACTCTAATGTTTTGCTTTATTAAGGAATTATGGTTGGCTAGAATGGAATTATAATCCCTTAACTTGCTAATCTTTTGCATTTTCAGTTCCTAGTTCAAAGGATCAAGGTAGCCTCCTCTTGAGCTCTTAACAAATTCTCTTTAGCTTGTTGATAAACTATTAATTGACTATATTTATATCCTTTTATTTAGTATGTTTTACTTGTTATTTAATAGTTTCATACTATTTTTTATACTTATTTTGCTTCAAGTGTGTTTATAGGTGATAATTGCCTTTATGGACCAAAAAGAGAAGAATTCGGATGAAATTGTAGCATAAAACAAAGATTTGAAGCACTTGTGGACTTACACCACCATGCACAATGACTGTGTGACTCGTTATAAATGTGTGGAACTTTAACAACACAATTCTTGCCTGTGTGAGGTTATATGCTAGTGTATATTAACGTACATAATTGTGTATTTTTACCTATGTAAGTCATTATACTCGTATAAAATTGCAAAATTAGGTATTTTTGGAGATACACAATCATTTACACATAAGTGATCATTTATATCTTAGAAACCCTAGTTTTTACTATAAAAGGATATTACTGGAGCCAGAAAAAAGGAATTGTTTTTAATTCGTAAGAAACACCAGAGAATAGGAACTTCTAAATAGAGTATGAAGAAAGCACGAAGATTATGTGATGAGATCCGATAGACAACAACATTCAATCCAACTTACAAAAAGACTTTATTAAAGATAAGGAAGATTTAAATTATGAATTCTTGTAGTTAAAACTTATAAATCTTTATAAGTATAACAAAATTCAATCAAGATTTCGGCATCATTACTGGGGACAATAATATTAGAAAATGTTAACTTTTATTAATCTAGCCATTATTATTTTATTTTATTCTATTTTAATTTTAATTTTAATTTTGATTTTAATTTTAGTTTATATGTTTATTTCATTGATTTTTTAGTTTTCCTGTCTTTCACAGATCTTGAGGTCAGTTTATAACCCGATGTAATCCATCGAGCATAGTAGTCAAAGATCCAAAGATTAAAAGAACAGTTCCTAGAAATTTTTGCAAAACATAATTTAAAGAGTTGGAGTTAGATCGACAAATAGATGACTTGTGAGGTCATGTTGATATTGAAGAATTAAGAATCATGATAAACTAACCAAGAATGATATTTTCTTACGCTACATCAGACTTGATAGGTGCAGAATCTAACATTTTCATACCGATTGTTAATGCCAACAATTTTGAAATTAAGCTAAGTATCATTTAGATGGTGTAATAGTTTGTCCAAACTTTCTGGAGATTTGTGATAATTTCAAAAGTAATGGTGCTAATGATGATGCAATCATATTGAAACTATTCATGTTTTCATTAAGGGGCAAAGCCAAGCAATGGTTAAATTTTCTACCTAGATCTCACTTATAACATTGGATCAAGTAACAAATAAATTTCTTTTGAAGTACTTCCACTAGAAAAGACTGTGAAGTTGAGGAACAATATGTTCTTCTATTCGCAAACTAATATAAAAGCATTATATGAGACATGGCAGATGTTCAAGAGATGTTGAGGAAACACTCACATCATGTTCATTATGGATGCAAATTCATACCTTTTTATAATGGGCTAATCAGACCACAATGTAGACAATAGATACAATGACTGGGGGCATTTTGAATAATAAGACACCAAAAGTAGTCTATGACCTCATTAAAGATATGAATATGGACAATTATTAGTATTTCTACTTTCACGTAAGCCTTAACAAGCCAGCGGAGGCGTATGAAGTAGATACAGTGGCGCAATTATCGAACCAGGTAGATGCTTTGAGCAGAAAGATTGATAAACTGACTATGAATCCATAATGAAAGTTGTACAGTTTGAGGTGTGTGGGTTAGAACATTCAAGTCAAAACATTACAACCTGAACATGTAGATTTTATGGAATATGATCCTAGATCACAAAACAATCCATACAGTAATACTTACAATATGAGATTAAGGAATCACCCTAATTTCTCATGGAGAAATCAAGGGCATGTAAGGAATAACCCTCCACCAGGATTTCCACAATAACTATCTCAGGTTACGAAGTCAAATTTAGAAGATATGATGTTTAAGCCCATTCAAGAGTTAGATACAAGATATCAAATAATAGAGGCTTCTATATGTAACTTCGAGGTTCATATTGGTCAATTTCTAAAATTAGTATTTGAAAGATCACTAGGGAGTTTACCTAGTACCATCTAAATAAATCCTAAAGAACGTGTAATGGTAATCACCCTTAGGAGTGGAAAAGAGCTTCAAGATGAAAATTAACCTCAATAGAAGAAGGAAGAGTTAAGTAAAAGATAAAGGTGAATGACATCTTTAAAAAATCAAGGACTTTTGATCTACCATCGCTTATCCTACCCAAGTGTTTAAGAAATTGCATTTTACTTACCACTTGTTGCAGCTCTTTTGCAAATGTCATAGTACTTGAAATTTGTAAAGGAGCTACTATTAAATAAGAGAAAGTTGGAGGATTTGGTTATTGTAGTGCTAAGCAGAAAGTGCTCAAAAATTTTGAAAAGCAAGCTACCAGAGAAGCCCATAGATATAGGGAGTTTTACTATCCCTTATCAAATTGGTACTTTAAAAATAGATAAGCCTTTCGTTGGCCTAGGGGCTAGTATCAACATGATGACTTACTCATTATTTAAGAAACTTGGATTAGGTGAACTATAACCTACTAGGATAATTTTACAACTGGAAAAAAGATTGGTAAAGCATCCTAGGGGCATTATAGAGGATATTTTTGTTGAGGATGATAAGTTTATCTTCCTAGTATATTTTGTGATTCTTGACATAGATAAAAATGTAATGGTACATCTACTCCTTGGTCAACCCTTTTTAGTGATTGCTAAGTCAATTATCAATGTTGGAGAAGGCAAGTTAATACTAAAAGTGGAGGATGAAGAGGTTGTATTTAAAATGTCTAATGTCATAAAGCTTACATATGAACTTATTGATGTTAATGAATCTTGTGAGTTATGTAATAATTCATTTTTGGATATGTTATAGGACTCCTCTTTTAACACGACTTAACGGACATATTATTTGGAATTAAAATGAATTAATAGTCATTTCAAGAAACAAAGCCTAAAGGAAATCATTTTTGTTTACCGTACTAAAGAATAAAATAGGAAACTTTAACTTAAAGGAGGATCTTAGTTTTTTTGGAAGTAAATGGAACTACATATTTAATCATTCACATCATTACAATGGGAGGGTTATAGTTGTTATCAATCCCTCTTTCATTATAATAATTGAACTATTCAACTCTAATCAATTGATCCACTTGAATTGCCACTTAATCAAGTATAGCTCTCCTTTCCTTCTTTCAATTATATTTGCAGCTAACCTAAGCTTATAGAGAAATTTCCTTTGGTTTGACTTAAAGAGAATTGAACCTACAATCAACTAACAATGGTTTTTAGGAGGTGACTTCAATTTTATTCTTAAGCTAGATGAAGCTAAAGGTCTATCTACTAACAAAAATATAAATGGTAATGAACTTTCATCCATCACATCTTCTCTTGGGATTGTGGATATAAGCTTTATTGGACAATTCTTCATTGGTCCAATAAATATATTGGAGTAAGCTTCACAATAAAAAGGCTATAAATAGTTTTAACCAATAATATTTGGTTGGACAAATTTCCCACTATTTATGCTCAGTTTGGTCCTCCCATGTCTTCTGATCACTACATCATTGAGGTTAAATGATAACTAAAAATGCCCTACTTAGAAATCCTTTTAGATTTTACAACCTTATGTTACATATAAAGGGTTTCCAAGAAGTTGTGAGAAAGGGAGTGATTTTTCACATTCCAAGTTGTAAAAGTTACCAATTGGTGAGTAAGCTTAAAAAGGTGAAAGAGGAACTCAAAATTTTGAAAAGACAAAATTGTCCAAACACTAAATACTAACTAAAAAATGCCAAACTTCAATTGTTATATTACCGATATGAATTATACAATTCTTATAATGATGTCAGTCTTAAAAATTAAAAAAAAATACTAAGCTCTTTAAGACTACGTCCTAACCCTTTCCCTACATAACTCATACTTTAGATTAAAAAAAACCAACATACACTAGCTCAAAGATGGAGACAACTACACCAATTTCTTCTTTAATGCTGTACAGGCTTTCAAGAACACCAATAGAATCAATGCATTTATGGATAACGAAGAGAACACACCTAAGGAACAAGATTCCATGAAGGAGTTAGCTTTTAAATACTATTGTGATCTCCTTGTCACCATATCCTCTTACTCTTCTTTAGTTTAGTCATTCCAAGTATATATACATTTTGGACTTGAGGTAGATTGCTCGTTGTTTACAAGGCCAATTACACCTAAAGAAATCTAAATGGTGATGTTTAGCTTCAAACCAAATAAGAAACTTGTTGAGACGACTTCAATGCTTGTTTTTTAATAGAATACTTGGGATATAACCTGAGATTTAGTAGTTGATTAATTCTTCAACAACCAAAGAATACTTAAAAGAGTTGGACAAAACCTACATATTTCATATCCTAAGAAGGATAATCCTACATCTAAGACTTTTGACCCATATCTTATTACTATATGATCTATAAGGTAATTTCAAAAATTATGGCTAGAAGGCTAAAAAATGACCTCATGCCTATCATCAACAATTGCAAAGGAGCTTTCATTGATGACAGGAAAATGAGAGACAATTTATCACTACTTAGGAATTATTTAAAGATTTCTATACTAATCCTACCATTAGAAGCTGTTCTATAAAAATGGATCTCTGTAAAGCTTTTGATTCCCTAAAATTGAAATTCCTCCTAAATTGTCTTAAATCATTAAAGTTTCAAAACCCATTTATCTCTTGGATTAGAGCTTATATCACTACCACATCTTATTGTACCTTGATCAATATAGAATCTACAAAAATCTTAAAGGGAGCTAGAGGTATCAAGTAAGGAGACTCACTATCTCCTTACCTGTTTATAATTGTCATGGAAGTCCACATTAGAATGATTAAAAAGAATATTTCAAACTCAAGGGAATTCTTGTATCATTATAAATGTAGGGAAAAGAAACTCTTTTGCTTGGATTATGAGATGATCTCTTATTTTTCTATGGAAAGAACCCCAGTCTTTGGAAATCAGAATAGAATATTTGGATATGTTCTTATCTATGTCTAGCATAAGAATTAAATTTAAAAAGAGTAGGCTATAACTCTTTGCTAAAGTATCTACAACTTCTATGCTTTAACATATTTCTGGTACATAAGTCCAAAAATTGTCTTTTACTTATCTAAATTTTCCTATATTCCCTAAGAAACCAAAAGTTCTCATATTGCTCCAGGATAATAGAACTCACAAAAAGGAAAGTGACAACTTAGGAAAATAGGTACCTTTCGTATGTTGGTCACATTCAACTAATAAAAAATATTCTCTCAAACATCTACATATATTAAGGCTCTACATGATGCTTCCTAAAAGACTATTCATAGAGCTGGAAAGGATCATTAGAAGATTCCTTTGGCTTGGTGACCTCAATAATCCTTTTGGTACTAAACTAAGTTAGACAAAAGCAAGTTCCCCTAAATAGGAAGGAGGGTTGGGGATGGCTTTACTGAGAAATAAAAGCCATATGCTTATGGCTAAATAGATTTGCAGACTTGTTAATGAAAAAGAAGCAATTTAGGTAAGATGGATTTGTGTTCATTACCTATCTAATAGTTGTTTCTGGAAGCTGAAAGAAACCAAAGAGCATTCTTAGCCATTCATTGAAATGTTGGGACTAAGGGAGATCATTTATCCTCACATCAGGATGCAAATTGAGAATGGGCATGGAGCAAGAAGTTGGTATGATAACTGGTCTTAAATTAATCCTCTTCACCAAAGGCCTAACCTTAATTTTCTGAGAAACAATTTCCACTGTCCTCTAAAGTATTTGAAATCATACAAGATCAATTATAGAGGTTTTCCATATAGAGGAATGACTCTTATACTTGGAAAAAATTGGAGTTCATTTCCCCAAAGGTAGTTGGTCTAAATTTATCCAAAATGATCCTATAGTACCTAAGGCATTTGCTACAAGTCGGTTAGCAATTTTGAGTAGGCTTTGGACCAAAGACAAATATAAAACCAATTAAAATATCCTATGTGTTTTATGTAGTGATGAAATGGAATGAATAGGCCATCTGTTTTTCAAATGTTCATATACTAACTCCATTTGGTCCATAATTTAACACAAGATAGAGTGCTTTTGTGAGGGGGAGACTAGCCTCAAGTAGTTGAATGGGAATGTAATTTATCCAGAAGATCAAATATTGACCCCATTTTACTTAGAACTGCATTCTCATGCTACATTTATGTGATACGGACATAAAAGAAATATCGTATACATAAGAAAATTGAGATTTACAAGAAATCTTTTAACAAATCAAATTCAAGTGATAATTACTGAAAAAGCTAGAAGAAATTGGGACTTGAATTAAGAGTACCTATTCCAGAAAATAATTTCTATTTTACTTTTTTTGCTAATGTCAGTCACTGTATTTGAACTTTGGAGCTTACTACTATGTAGCTGATCAAAGGCTATAGTCTCTTTTGTAACTAAAAAGTATGGCTCTCTTAAAGCCAATTATTCTCTTGGAATGAATTTATTAAAATTTGAGAAAGGATTAAAGCATTGTCAATTGCTAAAGCAAAAGTGACTTTTTGACTTCATGCTTTTCATATAACTTAATCCTCCACTGATTCATTCCCCACTTATCTATAATAAAGTCTAAAAATATTGAAGGTGGGCCTTTTATATATGTTACTCCAAATTTGATCACCAATTAGTATCATTACTTTTGCTGTTTATTATTAATCATTGGACTATTAATCAAACTGTACAGTATGTAGTTGATACTCTTTCAATTCCAACCCTAGAGACTTGTTTATGACTGAAACAAAGATCCCATGTACCAAGCTATGTTGTGGAATGTTTACTAATGATTTAATTAACGTCCCATTTTATTCAAAATATATATAGTATGAATTAATAGCAAACAATAATAGGCTTGTACCAGTAGAAGATAACGTCTCAAATCTAGAAGCAAAGTTTGAACATTAGTTTTTCATGATCCAAAACTGCACATTGATCATCTTCCCCGTTTCATCAACCTCTGTTTCTGTAATATTTTTAGCTAAAAACAAAATAAAAGGACTCGCTATCTCTTTCAAGTAATATTCCATATTCATGACACTAGCAACTCCTTGTAACTAACCATCACCATCATCGCCACCATTACCATAACACCAAGACTATATCCAAAAGCAAGCTCCTTGATTCGCCTGAGAAAACACTAAAATTCTGCAATCTAATGAGTTTCACGTAGGATTCCTAAGTTGAGGATTTTGTGCTCCACGTAAGATATTTTATTCTTTCGCCCTTTTATTATCTATTTTCCTCTCAGTCTCTCCCTCTCTAGAAGTCGAGTTTGAGTCTTTCTGTAACAACACGAGAGGTAAAGGCATAGCGTATGATAGCATCATATTCATGTCAAGAAAGTTTCATGTTGGAGACACCAACTAGTTCCAACATTTAACCTACCCACTTATCCATAGCGGCTAGGTTTCAACTTTCGTTTCATATATGTTTACGTTGAGAGAGAATTTGGATATGGGTGAACAAGATATTAGGCATTGGTTCAGCCTAATTTTGGCGAGGCTGCATTTTTTCGTTTGGATCCATGGAGCTGACTGCTTCTCTCGAAAGCTATGGCTTAAAGGTTCCTGCAAAACAAAGAAGGCATGTCGGGGGTTGTTTCCCGATAAGCCCCTCTGACGCTCAAGTCAGTCTCTTTGGTAAGGGTAGGATTGCTGTAAACGGAGAAGATTAGGGTTATGATCACATACCTCTGTTATGGCAGAATTATACCTTATATATGGAGCAGGTGCTAGGTTTAAGTCTTTACGTATGCATGAGAGACTTCCACCTGTGAATGGGTCACGGATTCGTGGACTGGGCCTGGGCCTGATATAGCCGACCCGACCAAGAGCTATTATTGAAATCTTTTTCTTCACCTTTCTTGAAACTTTGATAGCTTTTTAGTGAAAATATTGTTGAAACTTTAACTTTAATAAATAAAAACATATTTTCAAAAAAATTAGAACACTAATTTTCATAGTACTTATTTAGTTTAATCTAATATAGTCAAGTCACATTAAACATATTAACAAACAAATTATTCATTTGACATCATTTTATAAGTAGTAATTTTAAAAAATAATGATATCTTTATATATTACATGTAATTTGGTTAAAATTAAAATTTTAAAATAAATTCGTTATATTTTTATAATAAACCCATCTTGTTATTATCTATAAATGTGAATAAATATGCAAATAATCAATAAATCTAACTTATATAAAATATCAATAATTAATAAACCAGAAAACTATATGATTAAAGACCAAAATAAGTAGATATGAACATAAAGATAGAGGTCACTTTACTAAATATGTAAGCAATAAATAAAATTAAACAAAAATACAATTAAAAGAATCAAAATATAAAGCAAATATAAGAGTTCTTGGGAAAAATTAAAGATCAAAATTACTGAGTAAAACTGTAGAAACATAAAATCCTTGAACTTCTTGCTAACCTTATTATTACATATGAATATGAACTAATTAATAAATGAAATACAAGAATCAAATTATGGAACAAAGAATGCATAATTAGAACTTGATAGAAAGTAAGAAGGCTTCAAGCTACTTTATTAATCCCCACTAGAATTAGGCATGGATCCATAAGAGAGGGTATTGATTGTGTAAAATTTGTTTCTTTTAGGTGCCTCTATTAAACATTCACCTGAATAATGCCACGTGTGAGAAATGAAAATTGATATATTTTGATTAGTTAATTTATTATAGTTATTACTTCAGTCATTTTTTTCCAATCTTGAACATTACTACATAGTGTTAAAGCTAAATAAGTGTGAAATTAGAAATGGAAATAAGAGTAGTTTATATATAAGAAAAGATACATATTTTATATATAAGAAAAGATACATAGTCAAATGCTTTAAGATTTTGGATTAAAGTTGAAATCTCTTCTTACATATAAATTACTTGAACCTTAGCCTATTAATAACTCAATCAAGATGTAAATATCTCCTCTGAATGCATAATTTAGCATAAAAATATAGTGGGATACATAAGTTTAATATTCAAGTAAATTTTATTTAAAAATGATTTGTTATATAACAATTTAAGAATGATTTGCTTTGGCAAGTGAAATTATAAGCTTATAAGCATATTGATTTATCGATTAAAGAATTTTAATTAAAATATACTTGTGAATAGCAAGAATAAATATGGAGATTCATCATGATATACATGTTAAAATTTGTTGGCAAATGGAGAATGCACAATATAGGCCAATATAGGTCATGTTAAGCAAAATAGTACAGCACTAAAATATAAGTTTACGGTAACCTTACCAAGTAAATTATAAATCCATGCATAGTGATCTAATTTGGGCTATACAAATTTTTTTCTCAATCAAAATTTTGATTGAGTATGAAACATCTCGTCACCGATGGGATGGGTACAGTTCATTTCATACGTATTTTTGCATGTGCATGTATTATTGAATTATGTATAATTGGTAATTATTGTATTGGCATTCATACGTACATGCATATATGACATATTTCCGGTTTGATTTAGATAATTTGAATTTGGAGATGACTAGGGCGTGCGTGATAATTAGGTTGAAGTAGGCTCGAGAATTGAAATTGAGTTAGAATGAAAGTTAGGAAATTGACTTATGAAATTGGAGTATATGATTATGAGTTTTCTATTTTTGAGAATTTATAGAAAATTTTCTGAAATTTTCGGAGCAATAGGCCCGGACCGAAAAATTGATCAATGACTGGTTAATTGAATTTCCGGTTCCTAAATGGATTATCCAATGGCACGGACAGATTAGAAATTTAATTTGAGGAATTAGAGCTTAGCCATTGGAATTCGGGAGAAATTAGAATTTGAAATTGGATTGAGGTTGTTCGATTCGGACTTGTGGCAATTAAATTTGCCAAACATGTCTTAGTTAAATCTTTTATATAAAAGCCCTAACCTTTGAAATTCTCCCACGATGCTTTCTTCTCCTTTCTTCTTCGTGGATTTCTTCTTGAAGTTCTTGCTTGATTTCCTTCCCACAAGTTGCTCCTTCTTCCATCCTTAATTGATCCCTTTCGTTGGTGTTGGAAAAGAGTTGAAAATGGAGTTTTGTTTGGGTGATTACCGTGGGTGTGTGAGTAGGAGTTTGGTGTGATCCTTGAAGATTTGAGGTTATTAATCAAGTAAGTTACTTCTTTCTTGCCTTATATAGTGTGATTGGTTGGTTTATAGAGTTATTTGGATGATTTAATTTGTATATTTGAGGATTTGGCATTTAGGATTTCCGATGGTTATTTTCGTTAGTTTTAGGGTTGAAATTTTGGGAATAATGGTTGTTTGATGAAATAGAGCTAAAGATTAGTTGTATGATGTGTATGGAATTATTTAGGAGTGGTTTGTAAGGAGAAAATCTGGATTTGGAGTTCATGTCAGTCGAAAATATGGAAATTTCTGGGTTTTCTGGGCATGTCTGCGGTTGCACGCCGCGGCGAGCAAGATTGCCCCGCACGCCATAACGAGTGCTGAGGCACCGCGGCGAGCTTGAGAGGCGCACATCGTGACGTACGCGGTGCGTACGCCGTGTCGAAGGACGCATGGTTCGGCTCGGCGAAGGCAAAGGGAAAAGGGAGCTCGCCGCGGCGAGGGAGTAGGCACCGCGGCGAGGAATGCTGCTTCTGAAAATGTGATTTTATTTGAGGTTTTAAGTTTTGGGATTTAGGAAATTGATGATTCAATTAGTTATAGATTAAATTCAATTTAGAGATTATGAATTCGGGATTTAGAATTTGAGATCAGGAAATTCGGATTTGTGTTGGAAATGTCATAACTCGTATAGTACGTACATTATTCCACTCATATACATTATTGAACATTGAAATTGATATAATTAGTAATGTTATCTATGTTTTGATGGTTATAGAGGTGCTAGTAGATCGTCGATTGTCCGACGTAGGCGAGACTTCCCAGCAGTAGCTCGGAAGTTCTGAAGTGAGTAACCTAGTTAGTTTCTCAATCTATATGTGTTAAATTCGATGCAATTATGCCATGGGGAGTTAAGGATGGATTATGTGTGTTTGTTTTGATTAATTTCGGACCACAGGTGTTAGAAATATTTGGTCTGTGATATAGAAGTGTTAATTGTATATAATTGTTCATAATTGGTTTCAATTGGTAAGGATTAGGTTTATGAAGTTTTAGTGCGATGAATGTATTGTAAATAGGACATGTGCATACATGCATAACAGTATGATCAGATAAAGGCAGTTGTGACCGGTGTAGCCACCGTATCCAGAGCTTTAAGCTCAACGCACAGGGCTTCGTGCCCAACGATTT
>JANZLF010000006.1:15169376-15186182 GCA_026546835.1 Erythroxylum foetidum | reverse complement strand
AATGTTCAGAAATGACATTGGGCCTAATTTGGCTATGGATTTTTGTTCATAAAGTGATTAAATGCTGTTGAGAGTTTCTATGACTGAAATTATGTTTTGATCGCAATGTTTTCGTATTAAAGTGGGCCCAATATGGTTACTGATTTCTGTACATGCGATTGTTTTTAAAAATAAAAAAATCATACTAAGTATTTGAACTGTTTTGACTGCTCTAGCATATCACCTTCGTGAGGCACGGGCTCGGATATCACCCTCGATGTCGAGTTCAGGTCTTGCGGGAGTGGGATGCTACAATGCTAGACTAGACTTAATAGGAGTAGAGTCTAGTAATGTTAAATTGATTGTAAACATCAAACATTTTAAGATCAGGTCGAGTATCATATAGATGGCATAGTAGTCTGTCCAGTTTGATGGACTGCGAGATGAAGACCCATATGCTCACTTCTAAAACTTTATAAAGATTTGTGATCCTTTTCAAATAAATGGAGTGAACAATAGTTGTTCCCATTTTCTTCAAGGGGAAAGGCTAAACAATGGTTGAACTTAATGAATAGATCATCACTCACAATCTGGGATCAAATGGTAGAGAAATTCCCGTTGAAGTACTTTCCACTAATAAAGATTTCAAAGTTGAGGAACAATATCTCCTCCTACTCCTAGACTTATTCCAAATCACTATATAATTCATGAGAGTGGTTCAAGGAGATGTTAAGAAGATGCCTATATCTCGTTTACGACTTTAGATATAGATCCAAAATTTTTATAATGGGATGAATCTGAACACAAGTTAGTCAATAGATATAGTGGTTGGGGGTACATTCAATAATAAAACACCAAAAGTAGCCCAAGATCTTATTAAGGACATGGCAATAAGAAATTACCAGTGCTCTTCTAAAGCCAGAACTGATAAGCCAGAGGGAGTTTATAAAGTGAACGTAGTGATGTAGTCAAGTGGAAGCATTGAATTAAAAAATTAATAGATTGACGATGAATCCATTAGGTCAAGTTATATAGGATGAGGTGTTCGAGCTAGAACATGCAGGTTAAAACTGTCAAACATCATAGCCCAAGCATGTGGATTATCTAGAGAATGCTCCTAGCCCAAAAACAATCCATATAGCAACAGTTATAATATGGGACAAAGGATGTAACATCCCGTTACCCATATTGTGGCTAGAATAGAATATATGAGAGATGATTGAGAGATTAGAAAATGCATTTCATGTTCATGCATAATATGGCATGCACATACATGCGAATAGCAAAATTTTGCACATAAATAATGAATTTTTGCACATGAAAATGATTGACATGCATTCATGGAGATTCCATGTAAAATTGTTTCTAAATGTAATTTCTATTGAGAATTATGGTTTTATCTGTTGAAAAATTGATTTGGAGATTGTAATTATTGATTTAGAATTTTTGAGATTTTTGGAGAAATTTTTGAAATTTTTTTAGATATTTTTGTAATAGGAAAATTGCCAAGTGCAAAACTATTAATAAATGGTAGTAGAAATTATTGCCCAATGGCAATGGAAATTTTAATAAATGACTTTAGTATTTATTCACAAGTGCCATTGAAAATTTGGGAGACAATTATAGTAAAAATTGAAATTGATTGGACTAGTTAAATGAAGGAACTTATTTTAATGCTTTAGAAATTGGAGCAAGTGACACACGTCTTAATGCCTCAGTCTTTTAGCCATAAATTTTTCTCTGGTTATCCAAATGAGATGATTCTCAATTTAGATTAAACCAGAGACATATGACTACATTTTTTTGTGAAGAAGTTGAATTCAAATTGTATTTATAAGAGTCTCAAAATCTGATTTGAAGTTGAAAAACTAGGTATGCATATGTGGAAGTTCACCGTGGAGAACTTGAAGGTTTAACTAAGATTTCTTTTAGGTAAAGTTCACCTAGATTTCTCCGTAACGAATTTCTAAAAATTTCACGAGACTTCCTCTCTAGAGGAGTTTGCCGTGGCTAACTTTTGTCTGCACTGAACATATTCCAGATTTTGGGCATATCTTTTTTTTATAGTCATCCAAATGGACTGATTCTTAATTTGGAGTAAACTAGAGACATAGGGATAAAAATTATCTTAAGAAATCAAATTCTGAATTTGACTTTACGAATTTCAATTTCTGGGTGGAAGTTGAATATAGGGTACTGTCTCAGAATAAAAGCAATCCCAAAATATTTGAAGCATAACCTTCACAATACTAAATCAAATTGAATGATTTTGGTGTCATTAGAAACTTCTAAGATAGAAGGACAATTTTCCAAGAGAAATTATCCAAAATTACTTCATTTTCATTATCTAAATGATCAAGAATAGTAGACTTAAAAGTCAATTTTTGGGAAAATATGAAATTTTAATCAACGAGTTATGAATTGTGATTTTAATGGTTTTATTAGGATCTAGACCATTAGTATACATGGTGGTTATGTGAATTAGTAAAACAAATGTTTATGTGATGAGAATAATGGATAGATACCTAGGATTGTCATGACATGTACGGTGCATATTTTATATACATACATGTGCATTATAAAACACTTATAATTGTGTCAATTTGTGATATGTGTATATTGTTGTTATAAAGGAGCAATTAGAATGTCAACTTCTAAACATTGCCAAAACTTCTAGGCATTAGCTTCGGGAGTGACCTGTGAGTAACCTAGACGGTTCTACTATATTATTTGTTGTGTTAGATTATGTTTGAATTGTTTCATGAATGTGAATTGAATTATATTGATTTTTGGACTAAAGGTCTGATGATTATGAAACGTGAATGAGATATTGAAGTGCTACTTACATGTAAATGTGACAAACTAAGTGTTTTATGACATGATTGATTGAAAATGTGAGATGTGTAGCATCCAACTCTCATAAGACACATGCTCGACATCGATGGGTGATATCCGAGTTCGTGCCCCGCAAAGGTGGCATACTAGACCACTCAATCATTAAAATTCTAGTACAATTTTTTTCTTATTCATTTTTTTGAAATTAAAAAAATAAAGTGCAGAAATCGATAACCAAATTGGCCCCGCTTTATTTCATAAATATTTTCAATCATAACAAAACAATCAATACACAGCTCATCGAAAATTCACTTTCCACTTGGGCCCATTACAATTTCACATAAATACATTCGTATATACATTGTGCAAAAGTTTCTGAATACATTATTTGATACAAAAATTATGAAAATTATACAATTCAATACAAAGAAAAAAGTACAATGTAGATGCGAACTGATCCCGAGCTTTATCTTTTACTGTATGCTATAGGGATACTCCCGTTTGCCTAACGGGGTATTCCTTTGAGTCCTAAAAAATATTTGCAAATTTTGAGTGAATTTTGCAAACTCAAGGAGTGACCATCATCGATGGCTCACCCATTCACATAACATTTAATTCACAATTCACATTATTTCACATTCACTTTCAATTTCATACTTAATCATTCATTTTATGCATATGCAGTGCACATATGACTCACTTTCTATTTGTTATTTATTGTGACCGAGTACCTAACCTATCCCATATAGGGATCATTGATAACTGTCACTTATCCATTTGGGGGACACAGGGCTCATTAAATATTGATCCTGAGGATCTGAATCACTTTTGAATTCGAGGCTCATTTTCACTCGTTGAGCTTTAAGCTCTGATTGTTGGCTACTCTGGTCATAAATGCCATTATATTCCATACATTCATGCAATGGAATGCATCGATCACATTTGCATGTTCTCATTCAATCTCATTCTCATATCATCGGACCTTAGTCCAGCATTCAACATTAAGTTGAGAATTACAGTTTCACTTACATACAAATGCACATTCAGAACATATTTAACAATCACATTACGTACACTTAGCTCTTCTCATTCACATATAAGCAACACTTCAATATCTCATCAATCATCACAATCATCGGACCTTCTGTCTAAAATCAATAATCAAGATGCATTCATATCAACATTCAACAGTCAATTAATACAAAAATCAAACAATGAAATGAGACTATCTAGGTCTACTTACAGTATGCTCCAGATCAACATTAGATTCCCTGATCCGGAATTGTATCATCATTATGCAAAGCACATATTGCACACACATTATTAATTGCACAATCATATAAACATTCAGTTTTTCACACATGAATATGTGTAATGTTTAATGCATGCTCAATGACAATCCCAAGTATCTTTCCTTTAATTTCATCACAAAATCATTATTATATCAAAACTCATCTAAGTATATTTTAGACGTAGGTTTATGCCTCACTAAAACTATTAAAATCTCTATTCCTTTCTCATTGACTCACTTCAAAATTTTCCAAGTTACACTTTTAGGTCTAATTTTCACATTCAATTAGAAAGTAAAACTGATGTAATTTGGTCAATCTCTCTTCTATAAAATTATTCCTCTATATCTTATCTTTCCATTGGCACCAAAATCACTCAATTTCGTTCAGTAATTTGGAAGATATGCCACAAACATTATCGGGTTGATCACATTCAATAATAGTGTACTATGTACAACTTCCATCCAAAAATTCAATATCTTAGAGAAAGAATCAAATTTTTATTTCTTGAAACATTTTTTAGGCCTATATCTCTAGTTTACTAAAAATGAAAAATCATATTATTTGGAATTATATTGATAAATATATCATCAAAATACTGGAACAAGTTTAGTAAAATATCCTGTTCTTATTCTTCCAATCGATACCCTTACTTTGATTCAATCAATCTTTTTCAAATTAATTAAAAAATGTAAAAATATTTTGCGAGATAGAGAAATATGTTAGGAATCTAATGCTTCAAAAATCAGGATATTTGAAATTCGGATGAAAAAGTTATGACCAAAAGAGTGAAGTATGTTCAGATTGGGAGGAAGAGGACCTGCGGGTCACGATCGTGACCGCGTTCCTTCGGCAATGTCGCGATCGCAACTTGCCTCGTCCTCCTTTTTCTCTTCTTCTTCAGAACTATTTGGTAAAATAAGCAAAAATTTCACTACAAATATCAAATTAAGATTGTTGAAAGATAGTTTTAAAGAGAACTTCTAGACCTACAACTCCCATGAAGACCTCAAAAACAAATTTTGCCTTTGTAAGGGTCAAAATTTCAGAATGATGTAACTGTCCCAAATGTCCTTCCTATATAGCATTACAAAATTATAAAGCTCATATCTCTCTACTCCAATGTCCAAAAATTCCATACTTTATATCAATGGAAAGAATAAAGAAATCTCTACAACTTCCATGAAGAAAACTTTGTCAAAAACTCTCTATATCAGTACAGAAAACTCATGAAAATTTCAGATCAAAATATTTTTAACTCTTTACTTACAACATTCAGTTCCTCATGCTTAATCTATCATTTCTAGTTCAATACTCATCATTTATCCATTATTCTAACTCCCTTTCAACTGAACATCATCCATGACCAAATTATAGCCCATGATTGATCATACACACTAATAACAGAACATACACATATATATACATTCATCATCAATTTTTTGCACTTTTTCCTACACCCAGTATTGAAATTCAAGTCAAAATTGGAAACTCTTAAAGACAGAATTTGAAATTGATGTCTTCATACAAAATGTATAGTTTAATCCAAAACAATAATCATCTCAATTAAACAACTACCGAGCAAGTTATGGCCAAAACACAGAAGCATACTTCTAGGCCATGTTGTTGCAACATTTTCCAACTTAACTACCAAAATTTTGTTTACAAACTTACCCTAACACAAATCATATCAAAATCACCTTTTATACCTCATCACTCCTCATTCTCAACTCCATTTGAAATCCAAAACATTCACAAATCAATTCATGATATATAATTGATCATTAACCAAAAATAGAACATATTCATTAACCCATTCATTGTTGATTTTCTACACTCATCCTAACACCATTATATGGATCATCCAACTTCCAAAACATATCTATAACAAATCATGGGTCATTAATGATCATTCACAATTACAAAAACATGGCATTTACATATATTTTTCACCATCCAAGTCGTACGTATTCAACTCACAAAATTAAGTCATCAATCCCCCATTTCTCATCATTCTAGTTTCATTTAACAATACCCATAACATTTAAAGCATAACTTACTTAGTTTAGCTTCCAAATCTTCAAAATAACACTTAGCCTTAGCTCCCAAACATCCTACGATCTTCATCTTGAAGGTGGGTAGGCTAGGTTTTTCTTATGGAAATGAAGAAGACATTAGGAAGGAAGTGGCAAGTGAAAGATAAGAGAGAACTAGTTCAATTTGAATGAAGATTGGCAACAAAAGTCATGGAGAAGGAGAAGGAGAAGGAGAGAGCCACGAAAATGAAGAAGAAGTAAGCAAAAATATAAGACCTTTTTATTTGTCTTTCAAATACATGATAGCATCGTGGGAGGTAATAAGGAGGGTCTTTAAGATTAAAAAGGTAATGAATTAATACATGGTTTGGCAAGTGACACTTGTCACTTGCTACATGTGCAAATTCCTATGAATTTAAAACTAGTTCTCTTATTTAACTATTCTAATTAATTTCAATTTCTACTCCAATTGTCTCCCAATTTTCAATGGCACTTGTTAATAAATTCCTACGTCATTTATAAAAATTTTCATTTTCATTTGACCTTTATTTCTACTACTATTCATCAATTGTTGTGCCACTTTGTATTTTTTCTAGTCCAAAAATAACCTTAAATTCCAAAAAAATTCCAAATTTTGTCAAAAATTATAATTCACTACTTATACACTCCAACTCAATTGTTAACACATATAATTCACAATTTTCAAAATCACAACTTAGTCTAATTATACCCGAAATTATTTATGAATGCATGAACAATTATTTTCATGTGCAAAAAATTTACTATTCACGTGTATGAGCATGACATATTATGCATGAGCATGATAATGCATTTCTTATCTCCCATTGTTCACTCATATTTACTATTCTAGCCTCCCCGCAGGTAATGGGATGTTACATATCATATAGATTCAAAAAAATGAATACCATCAATTTTCATTGATAAAAAAAGTAGAGTTAGAAAATTTCATAAATAATGACAAAATATCCATAATATGCATGTATTATAAAAAAAATGAAACAATCCTCACAAACATATATAGATTAGAATCTACCACTAAAACAAACTAGGCTCTTAACAATCTTATATAAGAGATATGTTCTTGAAAAAAATAGATAGGTAAGTCGTTTTAGTTATTAGGGCTACTAACATACCACACAAAGACATGTGCTTAGTATTAATTAGAGAATGAAACTTTCTCTTTTATAAAGGAGAACTTAATTTTAATATGTTTAGTGTGAGAAGTGCTCTTAGTGTTCCGAGAGAAAGATAAAATTACAAAATTGTCACAATATAATTTTACCATTATAGAAATGGATTCCATAACTTTCAAAGTTAAAATAAAGTTTCACAATCATATTGCATAAAAAGTAGCCTCATAACATACCATATACTCTGCCTCCAAGGTTGAAGAAGCTGTAAGTGTCTGTTTGACACTTTTCTAAGAAATAGCTCCTTAAGCCATCATAATGGTGTATCCATAATAGATTTATTATCATCTGCTCAACCTACATAAATGGAGTCACTTAAACTAACCACTTTAAGAGTGTTGGTATCCCTATATATCAACATAATATCCTTTATACCCCAAAGGTACCTTAAGAATTTCTTAGCTTCTTTTTAGTAGTTTTTATCTATGATTGCTCGATAATCTAGAAAGCATACTAATCACAAAGGGAATATTAAGGCATATGCATGCTTGAGCATACATTAAGATGCCAATAATTGAAGTAAAAGGGACTTCTTTCATTTGATTGATACAATTTGAATGCATCATAGCCTTATCACACAAAAAATTATGCCCAAAATATATGATGATTCACCAAGATCCTGTATATCAAAATGGACAAACAATAATTATTTTATCCTAATTAACATATCAATTTCATTAATAACGAGCAAGATATTATGAATAAATAAAACCAAAATTTTTCTCTTCATCCTACTAACCTTGATACATATATATATACATTAATCAATAATATTTTCCTTAAAGTTGTTATTAGTGGCAAGTTCATCAAAATTTAGATACTAGTACCTTAAAGCTTGTTTTAACTTATAAATTATCTTTCATAGCTTACAAACCATGTTTTCATTCCCAACTACCTTAAAACAAATAGATGGAACTATGTAGACATCTTCGCCTCAGTCTATATTTAAGAAATGTGTTCTCATATCTATTTAGTAAAGCTTTAGATCAAAATGAGACATAGTTTCCATAATGATTCTAACATAATCCTTAGTAGAAATAGGATAGGAGGTCTCTTTATAGTTAATACCTTCTTGCTAACTATAGGCCCTAACTACTACCATTACTTTATAGCACTCCACTTGACCTTTAGCATCACGTTTTTTCTTGAATACCCATTTGCATCCAATAGACCTACAACATTTTATTAACTCTACTAAGCTTTATATTTCATTTTACGAAATAAAATTCATATTATCATTCATAGAATCAATCTAAAAATTGGATTAAGAACTAAACATGTTTTATTGTAGGTAGTTAGATCTAAGGTGTCACCAATGTTAGACTCAGGCTCTTGTAAATATATATTATAATCATCAAAGATTAAAAGTTTGTGAAAGTTTTTTTATTTCTTAAATGCCCACCTTCCATAACTGTATTTGGAGCATTTTATGCTCTATGCTAAATGATTTCATATAAATAGCTATTTGATTTTGATCAACCATAACTCCAATTATTAGAGTGGAAGCGCCAGGTACAGGAAGAATGATTAGTTATTCTTTAAACATAACTTTCTTTGGTCATTGGCTTATATCAGTGTCATTTTCAAGTAAATAGGCTAATCTTAATTAATAACTTTGATGGTATATAATGGATAGTAGACTCTAGAGCCCCTTGATTTGAAATAATAGCCAATAAAAAGCCATTAATGATCTCATGATCAAGTTTCTAAAATTTTAAGTCATAAGGTATCATATTTTCTTTACAACCCTAAACATGAAAGTAAACAAAGTGTGTTTCTTTCGTGAGTATAGCTTATAAAAGTAAACTAAGCATTTATTCAAAATATAAATTACATTTCTCAAAACGTCAATTCATGGGAACTCTAGTAAGTAAAAGTTTGCCAATATGCATATTGTCAAGAAGGATGTGATTTATCCTTTATGTAACTCTATGTTTCTAAGGTGTACTGGGCACCATGTATTCATAATCAATGCAAAAATCTTATAGTACCTTGTAAAAGGTCTAAGACTATGTCCTGTGTTGTTATATCTCCCATAATTAATACTCACTACCTCTTTTAGAAAAACAACTTTGATCCCTTTTTTTTGTTGAAGTTTGTCATTTTCTTTGAACGCTTTACAAGCTTCTAAAAAACCAAATTCTCACAAATGAATTTAATAAAAGAATAATAAGAAAAGTCATTAATAAAAGCAATGAAGTATTTGTAGCCACTTATAATAAGAGGAGTAAAAGGCCCATAAATATCATTATAGCCTAACTTAAATGGTTATGAAACCTATCAAGTTTAGTATTTCTATCCTTTTATGCAATCAACACAAATGTCAAAGTCCAAAAAATTAAGGTCTTGTAAAATCTCATCCTTTATTAATATTTCCATTATTTAAAAATATGATTTAAACAATTATACTGTAAATTAGAAAAATTTTCATTTCACCTCGACAAATCTTTGGTAGCAACAATATTAAGAAAAGAAGAAGAAGAAGTAAGAAACACTCATCCACCAATTCAAACTTGTAAAGATTATCACTTATAATTCTATTTCCAATCAAAATAGAGTCATAGTATAGACTCAGTTTTCTAGATCCAAAAAGAAAATATAACTAGTTATGTCTAAAAAGTATATACAAACTAAATTTCTCCTAATTTAAGGTTTAAATGCAACTTTATATAACTCCAAAATATTTCCTATGGCGAGCTATAACTTGTTTGTCCTTAAAAAATCAACTTTAGTAATTATACCATAACCCATATATACATATTGCTCCATACTAGTTGGATTCTTTTTTATTTTTCATCTAATGCAATGAATCAATAATATGAATTGTAATACTAGTGTCTAACCACTAAGTATTAAAAGGTATATCATCAATGTTTGATTCAATATAACCATTACAAAAGGTTTCCTTTATTTTCTATTCTAGCTTTAAGCTTCTTGTAATATGCCTTCTAGTGCCTAAATTTTTGGCAATGATTTCATTTTCCTTTAAAGCCCTTATTCTTGTGAGTATAGGAAGTTAAGGCTACTCTTTGCCTATTCTCTTTTACTACTTATATTTTTCCTTTTGAAAGGCTTACTGATATTGGTACTCTTTAGTGGAGGTTTCCTTTTATAACCACTATAATTTTGGTTTTCAACCATTTCCACACTTTTTTCCCTTCCTTTCTATATATAATCCTACTCTTGACAGTAGCTGATGGACATCTCCTCTATGTTCCATTTCTTTTATAAGCACTGTAACTAGACCTAATGGAGTCATTCTAAGATAGAATAGTCATTTTAGTAAACCATACAATGCATTCCTTATCAAATTCTTTATTGATTGACTTAATCTTATCATAATAAGCCACAATCTTGTTATTATACCCTTTAATTCCATCAACACCGTTATAAATAGTGAAATGTATAGTACTCAATAGTTTATTCATTTTATTCTTGGAGTACTTCTTGTAATATTTATTGATGACTTTAAGAAACTCCTTAGTATTATTAGTCTTTAGAATGATATCATATACTCTATATGATACCTTATGATGATATAAGAAAATTAGTTTAAGTACTCCCATTCTTTATAAAGCTTGTCACCACTGTAGAAGTCTCAATAGTATGGTTAGGAGGACAATTCTCTTTCAACGCCATATCCAATTTCATTATTGCTAAGTTCATCATAAGAGATTCAACCCATTACTTGTGATAGTCCCATTAAACTTCAAAATGTTACAGAATTAAAGATTGCTCAAAGCTAAATAAAACTATAAAAGCAATATTAATATGAAAGTAATACAAGACCGTGCTATTTTCCCTTTATCCAACTTCCTTAAAAATTTCGTAGAAGTGATTATCAAGAGCTAGAGTCCATTAATCATTAAAAAATAGACTCATTTGCTCTCTTTCTTTCACACTTGAGTACAGAGTTTCTCTAAGTATTGTACAATCAGATTTTTTTCTCTTGTATTGTATCTCATTTTATTATTTTTTTGTTTACGAGTATTCCTAATATTTATAACCTAAATGTCCAACTGTCTTCTTGAGAAAACACCTTCTTAAATCTTTTAGAAACAGTTATTATTTAAGTCCTGTAACTAACTCCAACTAACTAACTGACTGATGTTCTAGAATAGTTTTCATTTGCATCGTCTGGTACTATGCTTCTTCTGGTATTGCTTCGTCTGGTGTTGCACTTTCATCTTATGTCGTGCTTATATCTTTTTATGTTGACCTTTTGTATCTTCTTATGTTGACCTTCTATATCTTTTTATGTTGACCTTCTGTATTTTTTTTTGCCCACTTAACAAACTCATCAAAACAGTTCACACACTTCAAAGATTATTATTATTTGACTATCATCAAAATTAATAGAAGTGAAGTCTTCTTGACTTAACATAATCTCGATCTACACCTTAATTAAAAATATTTTAATGAATTGTTGTTCTCAAAGCTCTCTTAGAAACTATTAATCGTGGGTTAATAATTAACCTAAGTATTCCTTTAGGTATTTTTTAATTAACATACGATTGTTAATTAAACCTAACTACTGAATAACTTAGGATACGATCTCTATATCCAATTATGTAGTCACATTACGAATTAGGAAAATCAATTAATTAAGCCAAAAACCATATACGATACATTATTTAACCTATGTAATGTTATCCCTAATGATTACATATCATTGGTCACTACAAATGATCAAATATAAGAATTACAGAGTATATTGAAATTCTAGCTATAGGTTCATAGACAAAAAATCAAACAATAACGAGAATACGATTATCCATACATAAAACTCAAGTCAATTAACAAAGGATAATGCAATCAATTTTTAAAGAGAGAAAGAAACGACAAAAAATGAAAAATTACATTAAATTGGGTGTTTGGCATCGATGTCGCTCCAAACTGGCATTAAGAATCTACCCCTCCATGGGCCTCTCAATGTTGAGAGCTTTGCCCCTCATCTTCATTAAGACCAAGAGCTCCTAAAATAATTTTGCTTTAGCCCCAAAAAAAGTCTCTTTGTCTGAATGCACCTTCTAAGAACGTTTTACAGTGCCTTTCTTATTTTTTTTAAACCAATGCTATTGTTCGCCTCTTTTATTTAAAACCAATGCAATCCTAAAACCCTAGTTCATTCTCCTCTACTACATCTACATTTTGCTCCCCTTCACCAACATTGTCATTTCCCTTAATGTTTCCAATGTGCATTGCATTTTGGTCTCTCTCGGTGATTATTCATCAATGTTACATTTTGGTCTTCACATCTTCGTTTTCATCATTGCAGCTGCTGGTGCATTTTCTTCACGTGTTTCTTGCTATTTTGAGCCTCCTTTCCTTGGTTATGCGTTGGCATTTTCTTCATCTTGTATTTTTGTTTTGCTCCTCCTATAGCTTTTGTCATTTTCTTCATATGTTGCTGTCAATTTTGCTTCTCTTCTAGTTGCCTTATGCATTGTCATTTTGATCCTCTTGTGTTGTTTTATTTGGAAGCTTCTTTGTTGTCTTCTTTTAGACTGAATTTATTTTTTCTTTCTCTAATTTTCTTCTTCTTACTCCGTAAAGACAAGTGAATATTAATCTTGAAAAAATGGCCTAAATATCGTGCTTTTGACTTACTTTAAGTTATTTGCTTCCAAATTGTACCTAAAATCATATGAGTCAAAGTGAGTATCTAAAGCATTTTCCTAGCAATAATCACTAAATGTTATGGAATAATTATACAATTAATTAAGCACATATCGATAAGCTCATGGAATTGCATCGCAGGTTTCCAACCTATACACCATCATAAGGGTTTATTATGCAAAGAATTGTTATGTTAATTACGTGAATTTCTTAAATTAATACTAAATTTGATTTAATCACCTACAAGTTCATTTCTAAAGTTTGATTTTAAACAAGCACTATTTTACATGGCATTGCTACACCATATGAATCGAGAAATCAAGTTCTCACTGTGACTCCTTGTTGAATGCAAAACACACTACTAGTCTTACGCTCAAAATCGCAAGAAAATGGGTCATACTTGTAGTTAAAAGCAGATATCAATCCTATGAGGATTGTGCTTTGGCACCACTTAATTCAGGTTGTTTTTTGTTTAAGAAATTATTTCAATAGAATTTAAAAAGATAAGTAAAATAAAGACAAATTAAAAACAATAGGAAACAATGCAACCCAAACCAATATCATAAACTAAGATTTGGAGAAAATCAAGATTAAACATTAGGACTTACCATTACCCTTATTTGCTCCCTTCTGATTAATTGATTCAATTTATGCTTGGCCTAAGATTTCCTAAAATTCTAGCTACCCTCTTTCAATGTGTAACCAAATGTCACTAGTTAAATAAATTAAAATTAAGTTTGGGATCTCTAGATGTGCAAAGCCTTTCCTTAACATTCAACTAATATGAAGCTATCCTATAGGCAGTGTATTGATATATTGAAATCTCTTCCTAATAAATCAATAATTTGTTATTTACATGTCTATTAATTATCAACTCTTGTTATACAATTAACAAAAATTACCAAGCTCACTCTCTCAATTTATTACTAGGTTTAAGCACAATAAATAACACAAACATTTATATCATTAAATCAATAACCAAAGATTTGCAAATAGTTCAACAATAAACCCTAAAAATTGTTTTAGCCAATCATAATATCCATAACATCCCCAACAATCAAATAATCCATGATAAACATGCTAGAAGAGGAAGAAATTGAAATAAGATTGGATGGGGCAACTCTTCCTTTTCTCTACCCAATTTAGAAAATCTTAATGACGGGGTGCTCTTTGCCGAATCAAGAATCAAACCTTGAATATCTCCCAATCTCTAGGCTCTCAATCTATCTTTTAGCTTTAAGAAGTAGGTTCCACAACCCTCTAGCGGCTCTTGGGATTCTATGTCTTATAATGTCAAGAAAACTTAAAAAATACATGAAACCCACATGTCTTGTCAACCTCTAGTTTCCACGATCGTAGGAATTATACATGTGCTTCCCACGATCGTGGGTTAACTTAACAGAAACTTTCTCTATAGATTTCCCATGATCATGGAAAACATGCATGTTTC
Organism: Erythroxylum foetidum; assembly: GCA_026546835.1. Classification (NCBI taxonomy): domain Eukaryota; kingdom Viridiplantae; phylum Streptophyta; class Magnoliopsida; order Malpighiales; family Erythroxylaceae; genus Erythroxylum; species Erythroxylum foetidum. The sequence goes on along the minus strand of JANZLF010000006.1, from coordinate 15,171,763 downwards.
ATCATGGGTTCTTTTTTTCAGCAGAACTACTTCTCTTCTCTTGATCCCTAGCTCAATCACAAAGCTGTCCACCCTCTATTCCTACACCAAGATGATCAATTCCTACCCTAAACCAATACCAAACACAAGAAAACAACCACGAAGATCAAACTAAACAAAAACACACAAAACAAGTCCTAAAACACAATAATACTAACCTATCATGTAAGAAACACATACCAAATACTTAGAGAAACATGTACTAATGCACAACTATTATATACCTTATAAAGAATAATTCTTTACATAAGGTACTTATCTCAGCATTGGATGAGACCTTGTACCTCTAGGAAACACTATCCAAAAACTTCTCCTTATATTAGTGTCCGGTAGTCCACTCAGTAGATTGTCCAGGATTGACCTCTTAATGGCCAAATAGTGCATCCTATGTGAATGCTCCCAGTTTGCAAAGGTTGCTTTATTAGCTTTCAAACTGATGAACGTGAGGTTTATCCATTAATATGGTTGTATTGATATCCGCCATCTCTAAGGAAAACTCCATATCTGTTTTCTAATTCATAAAATTAAAGCCAATTTCAATGGTGAAACTATTGTTGACAAAAAGGTGATTGAAAAATTACAATTCAAAGATAAGCAAAAATTTAGGATAACAGTGATACTCAAAGCTTTAAAATAGTATCTTTATTGAGAATCTGATTACACAATTCATGAAACAACTTCTAGACAGAATACATAATACATTCAACTAGATCTCCGTATAAAAATAATCAAAGTATATGCCATCAACTTTTATGATACTCCCACCTATGGGCGAATAAATCATTTAAGCAATGACTTTCTTCCATATAATGCCTTTATGCAATCTCAAAATCCCATGTAAGGCTATACTTATGGATATAATAAGCAAACATGAGACCAGAAACATCCCCTAACATATAAGTAGAATAATTTAGCTATTGCTTGAAAGGCTACTATGGTGATTGCAATCTCATCAATACTAAAAAAATCCACAAATATAAAGGATATACTATTATGTTATCCTCACACTCTGTATAGGAAAGCAACATGTAAAAATGTACCATCAATAAATGAAAAATCTAAATACACAGTTTAATTATCATATACTAGTGCTAAAGACATTATCAGTAAATTTTATTTGATAATTTTAGCAAAAATTCTCAATCAGAGTGACTATCGTGCATTACAGAACACTGAACTTACTATACGAGACATAAAAACGTCAAATATCTCCCTTATCTCAAGCTCGAAGCACGAAAATTCACTCAAAAATAACTCTAGAATAGGGTATTAACTCTAGAATACCTTAATACCCTATTCTAGAGTTAAATTATCAATTCAAAAAAATTAGAAAACTCACTTTATGAATTTCCCAGACCCAAAAAATTATCGAAAACAACCCAAGGATTCATTACGAAAATTTAGAAAATTTTAAGCTTCTTTTCTATGTTGACGTTAGTATGATGTCAACAGTCATTGTAGTGTTAAAGTTGACTGTGTGTCATTACATTAGTCAAAATAAAATAACTAGACTATTATTATAGTAGTGGTGAGTCGATCCCATAGAGAGCGTGAGTAAAGTTTATGAAATAAAATTAATCGGTGTTTACACTTAACGGGAGATTTTGGATTTTTCAAAGAAGAAAATAAAATGAAACTAACTAATAAAAATAAATTAAAGAAAACATGCAAAAATGATAAAGTTGGGGAATTCGGTAGGGACCCGATTCTTTAATTCAATCTTGACCTATACCTTAATTAAGCATATTTCAAGGACAAGGTTGTTCTCAAGATAAGGGGTTGTTATGGTGTAAGAGAGCAGCAAGAGTAGAGTACAAGATATTTGCACAAGAATATTCTCTGTTGTTAGTTATTTTGCAAGTTTGTCTATTTTTGCAACTTCTGAAAAGTTTGTTACAGAGAGTTTGTAACATCCCATCACCGATGGGAAAGATAAAATAGTAAAATTGGATCGGGTTATGATTTTGTACACAAGATTGTCTATGCACTTGTGACAATTCCCGGATTTTGTGTCTTTGTGAAAAATGTGAATTTGGGTGTTTAAAAAAAAAGTGAATTGGAGTGAATTATGTGTATTCTACATTAAATTGCAAAGTGGGTACCGATGAGATGTCCGGTACTGTAAATGACTGCATAATTGACACTCCAATTAAGGATATGATTTAGGAAATTTGTGTTAGCATGAGCTATTAAATTTTGAAAAGACTTATGAAAGTCAAAGAAAATAAATTGATTGAATTGGAAATTGGTAGGCATGAAAGCGAATGATTATGAAAGAATTGAATCTCAATTCAGTCCCTAAGAATCTGAATTTCTGAATTGAAGTAGTAAAGTTATAAGAATTTGGA
>JANZLF010000006.1:15149109-15167613 GCA_026546835.1 Erythroxylum foetidum | reverse complement strand
GCTAAAACAAGTAAGTATAAGCATTAACCTTTCTTGATTGTTGGATGAAGCATAGTTAGGGTTAGTTAGAAGTGAAAGCATGGTTGAATGTGGGTAGGAAGTTGTGGATGAATGGTTTATGAAAATGTTTTAATCTTTTATGGTTAATGATCAAAGATAGATTATGATGTATTTGTAAATGAATTTGAGTTGAAATGGAGTAGAGAATGAAGTGAACATGAAGTAGAAATGATGGTTGAGGTTTAAGATGTGTTACTAGTAGTAGATGGGAAGTAAAAATCTGAAAAAATGAAGTGTCTACGATGCCTCTGTCAAAGTTTGAATTCTTGTTGGTGAACTTTCCATCACCAAGTATACTTTGATATTTTGGGTATAAATTTTTGTGTAGTTGGTAAAATGAAGTGATTTTTAATTTAGAATAAACTAGAGACATAGATCTACAAATTGTATGAAGGAATAGAGTCTAAATTCAGTCTCTAAGAATTTCAATTTTAGGAGTGAAGTTGGGCATAGAATTTTGTTTTATGCTTAAGGATAGTCCGAAATTGTTTAGGCAGTAACTTTCCGATTATTAAACCGAATTATAGTTATTGTTTAAGGAAATCAAGTGAGGCAATAGGAGCAAGAGGAATGACACATTTGAGCAAGTAACAAGCAAGGATTTCAAGGTGGGTTACAGTTTTATGATTTAATAATAGGTCATAAATGTTTTCTTTCAAATGATGGAAATAAATGCTTTCAACTATTTCATGAATATGCATTTTAGCTCTTTGAATGCTTTGAAAAGTGTTATGTGTTTGGTATGAGCTTATGGTGTTGATGATTTATGACAAGAATATAAAAATGATTTTCGAAAAGATACTATGTTTGAAAAAGGTCAAGTTTTGAAAACTTGCCATTTCAGGCAACAAGTTTACAAGATTATGAAATACATGTTATATGGGTTCGGTTTGGTCCATTCTATTGTCAAGTGCACTTTGACTAAAGGCTTCTCTCCCTGTCTGCTAGTGACATGGAGCTCCTTCATGGACTCCCTCATGTTTACGACTAGACAAAACCACTATGTGGGATTGTGTTAGTTCGTTCTGTTCACAACTTTACAGGACCATTGTATGGAAATGTGTTAGTTCGTTCTGTTTATGGACCTTTCAGACCATTTTGATGTGCATATGTGTTAATGATATATTGACAAGATTGATGCATACCTGATTTGCATTATTGAGACTTTGGTTGAGAATTTGAAAATATATGCTTTGTGATACAATGTGAAATTTGTTACAATGGAAAATAAGTTTTCAATGGTTTTGCTTGTTACTGATTATACAGTTGTTACTCACAAGCTTTAAGTTCACCCCCATTCTCCACCCCTTATTTAGGTGATGAGCAAGAGATCGAGTAGGTTAAGAGTACGACATCACTCCAATTAGGCTTATTTTGTGTTTGAAGTTATTTTTGTAAAATAAGGCTTTAGTTGCATTTCAAGAAATTCTACTTTTATAAATGATATATTTTTGGTTTATATTGTAATGTGGCTTGAAATGCCCATTAAAGCTTTGTAAAACTATCACTTTTGATATTAATGAAATATATGTTTAGATTTGTTTATAAATTTTCTTATATTTGCAAAGTATTTGGATTTTGGAAATTACATGTGTTCATATATAAGTTCATTTTGTTTCGGATTCGGATTGAGGATGGTTGTTGGGAAATTTATGGTTGCATTTAGTAGAGTTAATGTTGGGGTTGAGTAATTGAAAAAGGTTAAGTTGCATTAATTGAGGTAAGTTGATTTTGGGTCTTGCTTCAGGGGTTTTTGTCGCGACGTAATTAACCCAAAGCTTTTTTTTTCACTTACCTAATGAGTTCGCCGTGACGAGACCAAATGGTCACCGTGGTGAAAATACAATTTCAGGTTTGTCCCGATGAAAGTTAAATCATTCGTCGTGGCGTAAAATTTTTTAGAGGTCCAAGGGATTTTCTCACATATGTTCGCCGCGGCGAAACCCGCCTTTGCTTTCGAAAGATTTTTCTTTTAAAATTTGAAATTTCCAAGCCTTCCTCCACGTTCAAGCTACATGATCCCATGTCCGATGTTAGGCTCCAGAAACAAGGTCCAACAAAAAGTCTCTGGTGGTATCCCATTTTTTAGCTTTTTTTTGACAATTTCGAATCTCATATATATATTCCTTGTAGTTTCTCTCTTTATTATTTCCTCTATTTTTTTTGGGTCTCCCAATATGCCATGTTCAGATATATACAACCTACATTTTATTTGATCAAACTAAGATTCACTCTCATTAAACCTGGAGTATAATTATTTCTACCTTCATGATATGTAAGATTTCCTCAAATGTTCAAAATATTCTCTTCCCTTTTCGAATACACACCAAATATCCTTTACGATCATAGTCACTAATTGATATAATTTTTCTTGGATCACTTTAATCTTCATTACTATAATACTGTCGGGGGCATGGGTAACCTTAACAGATATAACCCAAATTCCCTTGTGCCCATGATTAATTCTCTTAATTTCTTAAGTAATTATTCCTTAAATGAGGTAATATTATCACATGTTATTTTTAGCCTCCCCATTGACTTCCTTTCTCGAATGATTTTCTCCTTTCATTTGATTTCCTCTAATTTCACATTGACGTCTTCTAATTTCTATTCATTCATACTAGTTTCTCCACACATTTCAATTTATTTGCAATCATAACTTCTTGTGTTGGTAACACATTCATCAGATATAATTTGTATCTCTCGAACATATTTACATAGAATATAATGTGGACCTAAGTCCTCCTCATATTAGCAACAATGTCTCCTTAAAGGCAGCAATCCAATCATATAGTTGAATAATTCACATCAAACAAAATGCGTATATTCTCAATAGCATAGTCTACCTTTTATGCCTGAGTCTTCGCTAGGGATATGACTCCAATATTCACTTTTGATTCATTACATATTCATTTATGATTTGTTTCTTTATTGATCACTCTTAAACTAAATTGTCTGATCAACTTAACCTAATTTAGGGAAATTCTTCTTTGAAGGAAAAATTTCTTGCTATTATCATCGATACTATTCATATAACTCTTATCAATCAACTGTCTTAATCATCGATTATTGATTATTCTTAGTACCTCAAAAAGATCAATTTCTATCATTTTGTATACAATCATCGTGATTTATGCATCAAAATTCAATGATGTAGTGGATACGATTTCATATGCTTAGGTGTGTATCATCAAGGTCATCCCATTCTATTTAGAGATTTATTTCTGATAGATCACCACATATCTTACAATAGTAATACTTGGATCTCAATTGATCCTATACAATATTTCTTTATCCTTACCACATTCGGGGTTTCCTTGCATTGACATATGATAATGTCAACTTTACCCTAATTTTCCAAAATTTTCCTCTTCTAGTGATACATCATTTCATGATAATTCAACTACCATATGGAGTGCATTCACTCTTCCCATTTGATTCCCCATCTTTTTCTTAATCACATACATACATAAAATTCCCTCTTATATGCATTTCTAATTTTATCCTTACTATACACCATTCATCTCTCGTAAAGTCAATTATTTCTACTTCCTTCCCTTTTTATTCCTTTCCCCTTCCTATCTTATCTTCCTGTTGTCATTTATTTTATCTTCCACATGTACCTCCTCAGCAAATTCAAAATTATAGATGTATAATCATCAATAAATTCTGATATCAATTTCCACTATTATATATTCTTACGGTAGATCGTAACTCTTGTCACATTAATCAAACAACTACTTCGATTCCAAATCCATCTCCTTAAGATTATAAAAATTTGTGTTTTCATTAAATTCTACTTGCACACCTTAATCTCATCATTTCTACTTATCTCCCTATTTTCCTCACACAATCATGACAATATATTCACGTCTCTATCACATTTGAAGGTATACCATTACAGTACAATATTGATATCATGTTTCATAATACATACACCAATACAAATGTAGTGAATCTTTATCTATCATATCGAACCATATACTATTTCTTCTTTGCAATTATCCACATATCATTGTACATACATGTGTTCGCAATCAATTTAGAATCATAGATACCTAGTCATCCTAAAATTATGATCTCGATTTCACAGATATATTTTTATACTAAATCATAACTCTTATCACTTTTAACTGACATTCATTTCAAGTCCAAGTTTGACCTCTCCAGGCTATAGAAAATTTCATTTTCTTTCAACTCAATACACTTTAGGTCTCATCATTCATATTGATATCACTTCTTTCCTTAATCAGTTCATGACAATGTATTCACATTTATAACACATTCAAGGATATATTACCATAGTACATTATGGATATCATATCTATGATACAACCATATATATAAATGTAGTGGACTTTTATATAAAATACAAAACCATATACTATTTCTCATTTCTAACTACTCATAAACCTTCATTGATTCACATTCTTATAGGTCATCATTCTTCCTAATGCTTCTGATAGCTCAAATTCTTAAGGAATGCTCATGCATGTGACTCTTATAAATGTGACTCAGACTGGGGGATCAGTTATCGCTATCTGCTATGACATGACAGGAATGTATGTCCCTTGACACCTATTTCAGAAAATGCCCATATAAGTTAGTAATTATAGGCTTTGATACCACATATGTAGCACCCCACTTCTTAGAGACACACACCTAACATCCTTAGGGATATTCGAGTTTATGCCCTGCGAGGGTGGGGTGCTAGAAAACTCAATCAGTCAAAACTCGGTATAATTTTTTTAAAACATCAACATATGCGGAAGTCAATCATGACATAGGGCCTACTTTCATTCATAAACATATTTAATCAACACATTTCAATCAATAGAATTTCAATAGCCAATTGGGGCTTATTATAAATACAAAACACTATTTTATAGAAATTACGGAATGCAAATTTGTACAAGAATAGGATAACACTAATGTATATGCGTACTAATCCTGACCTCTATCTTTCCCTTGCATGCGGTAATTATACTCCCGTTTTCTTAACGGGGTATTCTTCTGAGTCCTGAAAAAAATGCAAATTTTGGGTGAGTTTTGTGAACTCAATGAGTGACCATCATCGATGGCTCACCCAATCACATAACACATAATCACATTCACAATGTTTCACACTTCACATTCAATAGATATAATGTTGGGCGCCTGTTTCTGAAGCCCAACTATCGAACCGTAGACGAAAACATAAGCGGACTTCCAAGCTCTATAACCCTAATCGATAAACATAAAAATTTTCATTTGCAGGACATACAAGCCACAAAGGCGAGCCCACACAACGAAATCATAAAATCACAATGGACTTCTTCATAATGGTAGCTCTTAGTCTCTAGTTCAATTAGAAACAAGAACCACCTCAATCGGAGCCCTATGGCTCATATAGGTTAGAAATCACAACACCTAGCTTAGAAACCCAAAAATCCAAAGATTTCTCCATCTTCTTCTTCCTCCACAAAATCCCTCTCTCTCTAGGTTTTCTCCATCCAACACAACACAACCTATTTTTAAAGTAAAGCAAGAAGGAAAGATGAAGAACTTACCTTAAAAGCCTTGATTCTTCCCTTCTTTCCAAACTTTTTCCTCCTTTTCCCTTGGATTTTCGAAATTTCCTTCTTCTTCTCCTCTTCCTCTAGGGTAGCCCACGACAATCTCCTCTTCTCCTCTTAATTTTTGTCTTTTTATTAACTCATCTTCTTCCAAAATTACCCTCCACTTACTAGGACTTTCCAACTATGCCCTTGGTTGGTCTTTTAAGCTCTAACCACCACTTAACTCATTTAGTTCAATTCTAACTAAGCCTACTCTTCTTTCTAATTCCAATTCTTCATCCTTCCAATTCTAAATAATAAAAAAATTAAACCAATAAATAAACATAATTAATCAATTAAGCAATTTAGAAAAATCAAGATCCAACATTCAATGTATGGGAGAACGACTCTTTTTGTCACTTTACGCCTCATACAATATTCCAGAGATATCACTATAATAATTATTGTTATGCTTAAAGTCACTTAGAACTATACATTGATCTCATATTCCTATGAACTCCCAATTAAAAGCTTTAAGCATATCTCTAACATGTAAGACTATTGGTAATTCAATCATTCAGTCACTTGATTCTACATTCTTAGCCGCTAAATGTTGTTTATGCGAATTCCTACTAAGATGTATAGCTTAAGTTGTTATTTGGGCTTTCATTAATAATCTCCTTGCTCAATCACCTTTATCGTATGCACATACTTCTTATTTCGATCACAAGTATCATGTTTCCAATTCAAACTCGAAATTCATATTCATTTTCAATTCCTCAATAAGATTCACAATTCTAGATCTTTACTTTGGGCTTTGTCAATCTTTTCATGTGAAATTGATCTTAAATTTCAATGCAGCCAATACTACTTCATTTTACCTAAAATTCAACTCGACATTTTATTTTCTTTACAATAATGTCTCCAAGCTTTCAAAATAATCACTATTATAGTAGGTTCCAAATCATATATCAAAATTCAGCTCATGAGGCTATAATTGTCCCAATGTACATAAAATCACTTTATAATGTTACAACAGATTCCATCTTAATCTCTAATGGGAAACTTTATTGTGTATACTGCGAAATCTCCAAATCCAAATGGCATAATTAACATTGGGGTTATAGTTCCTAAAAAATTCTTTATACAATCATCACTCATACGATTTAGATTTTTTTTCCTTAACCATTTTTTTAAAGGATAAGATCAATAAAAACCCCTTAACAGTCTCTGGTAATATCCAACATACAAGTAGTTCTAAAGAGCTCTGAATCTCTCATAAATTCCTTATAGCTTTTCACTTTATCATCACCTCTATCTTCTTTGAGTCTCCCAATGTGCCATGTTTAAATACTATACCACCCACAGTTTATTTGATCAAGCTAAGATTCACTTTTATGGAACTTGGCATATATCTGTTTTTACCTTCGTAATATGAAAGATTTCCTCAAATATTCAAAATATTAGCTTTATTTTTCGAATACACTCCAATTGTCTTTTATGATCATAGTTACTAACTGATAATTTCGCTTGGATCACTTTAACCTTCAATATCATAGTACTATCGGGGCATTGATTAACTCCAATAGATATAACCCAAGACTCTTTATGCCCATGATTTGTTCTCGTAATTCTTCAAGTAAACAATTCCTCTATAAGGTAATATTATCTATGTAAAATTTTAGTTTTCCCCCAAGTAACTTCTTTTCTCGAATGATTTTCTTCATGCAGTTGATTTGCTCTGATTTCACATTGACTTAATTCTAATATCTGTTCATTCTTACTAGTTTCTCCACACATTTCAATTTATTTGCAAATCTTAACTTCCCAAATTGGTAGCACATTCCTCATATCTAATTTGTATCTCTTGTACATATTTGCATAGACGTGGACCTATATTCTCCTCACACTAACAAGGGTGTCACCTTAATTCCAAGAATCCACTCACATAGTTGGATACTTACATAAGTCAAAATGGATACACTCTCAGTAGCATATTCTATCTCTTATGCCTGAGTATCCTCTAGGGGTATGACTCCAATATTCACTTTTGATTCATTACATATTCATTTCTGATTTGTTTCTTCATTAATCACTCTTAAACTGAATCGTCTAATCAACTTAACCTAATTTAGGTAAATTCTTTTTTGAAAGAAGATTTCTTGCTACTTTCTCGATACCGCTCATGAAATTCTTATCAATCAACTATCTTCACCATTACTTGTCAGCCATTCTTAGTACCTTAGGAAGATCAATTTCAGTTATTCATAATAGCTCATTAAGATCAATTTATGTCATAACTTATATGATCAGAACATCCATTTTAATAAGGCTCATTGAAACATGAAGAAAGTTATTTACTCTAGTACCTTAGCATACCATCAAAATCATTACATCTTATCTAGAGATGTATTTAGGACCACTCACCAATTAGTAGCTTATGCTAAGGATACCTTGATCTCATTTGATTCTAGACAACACTTTCCCTTTTGTGCCTATCCTTGATCGTGGGGATTTTGCCATGATCATATCCTTCTTCTTTTTCCTCAAATTCATCATATATGGTAACATTGTTAACAATCTCAATTCATTCCCAATTGATCACTAAAAGCACTTTCATGTCTTACTCTAACTCATCTTAGACTTTAAACTATAGGAACTATAATTAGCAATTATTCAATAAGTCATTGATTGCTTCCTATATCATCTCCACTATTATACACATATGCTTAATATTTTCACTTGTCATGGTGATCCCATTATCATACTTGCACTCACATAGGCAAATCAACTTAACTTTGACAACTTTATCATCTACCGTTACCATCGTCTCACCTTCCAATTTCCATTTTTTTGTCATACCTACGTATGTTCACAATCAATTCAGAATCATAGATGCATAATCATCCTGAAATTTCAATTTCTATCCCATTAACATATTCTTACAATGAGTTATAATCTCTTATCATGATAATCAAACAACCATTCCAAGCCCAATTTCTACCTCTCAAGGTCATAAGAAATTCTGTTTTCATCTAACTTTGTTTATACACTTTAAATCTTATCTTTTCTACCATATATCTGTTTCCCTTAATCAATCCACAACAATGTATTTGCATCTATTTCACATTCGAGGATATATTACGACAGTACAATATTGATATCATATTCATAATACATTCACCAATACAAGTGCGTCGAACCTTTATCTGTCATATCTATCCATATACTATTTCTCATTTCTATATATCCACAACTTTCTTTTTCTCACATTCTGAAGGATTATCATTTCTCTCAGTGCTTCTCATAGCTCAAACTCTTAAGGAATGCTCATACATGTGACTCATACTGGGGATCAGTTGTTGCTGTCTACTATGACATGAAAAAATGCATGTGACTTAACACACATTTAAAAAATGCTCATATAAGATAGTAATTCTGGGCTCTGATACCACATATGTAGCATCTAAATCCCACAAGACACGTGCCCGATATCGATGGGTGATATCTGAGTTTGTGCCTCGCGAGGGTGGCATACTAGAGCACTTAATCATTCAAATTCTAGTACAATTTTTTCTTTTCTTATTCATTTTTTTAAACCACAAACATAAAGTGCCGAAATTGATAACCAAATCACCCCACTTCATTTCATAAATATTTTCAATCATAGCAAAACAATCAATACACAGCTCATCAAAAATTCACTTTCCATTTGGGCCCATTACAATTTCACATAAATACATTTGTATACACATTGTGCAAAAGTTTCTGAATACGTTATTTGATACAAAAATTGTGAGAAATATACAATTCAATACAAAGGAAAAAGTACAATGCAGACGTGAACTGATCCCGAGCTTTATCTTTTACTGTATATTGTAGGGATACTCCCGCTTGCCTAACGGGGTAATCTTCTGAGTCTTGAAAAATATTTGCAAATTTTGGATGAGTTTTGCAAACTCAAGGAGTGACCATCATCGATGGCTCACCCATTCACATATCACTTAATTCACATTTCACATTATTTCACATTCGCATTCAATTTCACACTTAATCATTCATTTTATCCATATGCAGTGTACTTGTGACTCACTTTATATTTGTTAATTTATTATGACCGAGTGCCTAAACTCCTATATAGGGCTCATTGATAACTGTCCCTTATCCGTTTGGGGGATACAGGGCTCATTAAACGTTGAGTTTGAGGCTCTGAATCACATACTCATTTTCACTCGTTGAGCTTTAAGCTTTGATTGTTGGCTACTCCTGTCATAACTGCCATTATATTTCATACATTCTATTGGATCCTATTTTTTCTAAATTCTTATTAATTGTATAGTTATTTATTTTTGTTTTGTTTTGTTTGTTTGTTTATTTATTTAGAATTGGGTCATTAATTAGAAATTGAGGCAAGGACTAGAAATTTGAAATTGGAATGAAGTGTTGAAAATTAGTAGGCTTGTGTTAAGTGGATTAAAGGTGTAGAGTCATAAAAGACAAAGGAAGGGCAAAATTAGAAAGGGCAAGTAAGTGAGGGGCTTAATTAGAAGAAAGGGCTAAGGATGAGTCTTAAAATTTGAAAAAGAGTGGGAGATGTCGTGAACAACCAAGGAGGAGAAGAAAAGAGAGAAAACAAGAGAGAGAGAGAAGAGAAGAAGAAGAAATCAAAAAAGCTAGAGGAGGAGGAAAATCATGGAAAGAAGAGAAGAATGAAGCTTTTAAGGTAAGTTCATCATCTTATTCTTGCTTTAGTAAAGAAATGGGTTGTTGTGTTATGAATGAAGAAGTTTAGAGAGAGAAAGGGGTTTTTGTGTTAGGAATGATTGGAGGAAGAAGATGGGTTTCTACACTAGGTTTTGGGTTTTCCAACCTAGATAGACTATGGGTAGGCTAGGATTGAGCTTGATTTATGTTAATTTCATTGTTGTGACTTTGAAGTTTTAGGGATTATGGAAATTTGGGGGATTTCCATTTGAATTGGAATTGAATGAAAATTTTGGTTGTGTTAGGAAATCAAGAACAAACTACCCAAGAGCAAGAGGAAGGGCTCAATTAAATTTGGATTTTCAAGAGTTTTGAGGTGGGTAATTTATTTATGGTTATTGTGTAATGGGCAAATTCCTTGTGTGTGTATGGTGTGTTAAAATGACTTGCTTGAAATGTTTGAAGTTGAAATTTCATTATGATGTATGACATGTTATGCCATTGCATTGAGTCATGGCATTTTGTATAAAGAAAAAGCATGAGAATATGAGATTGTAAATAGTTACATTACACATGGAATTTGATTGTGTTTGGGCGAGAGAAGAACCATTTCGTAGTCACGTGCACGTCAACAAAAAACCTTCTCTGGGCTGCCCACTTGTGTCCCACGAGATTCGAAATGTGGACTCATTTCGTTTACGGAGTAAACCTTACTTTCTCTATTTTGTTTCACGGAACCCTCGAGCCAATTGTTTGTGCATTTGCATTTTTATATATTAAGCTATAATGACATCTGTGTGTTATGCATTGAGTTATGAATTGGAATTGTGGATGTTGAACTTGCTTTGCTAGATTAAGAAATGACATTGTTGTAAGTATGAATATATATATATTGTGTGGCTTGTTACTAATAGCTATAAATATCTTAGCCACTGAGTTATGTAGCTCAACCCAATATTTTTCCCACTCCTCAAGTGTAGATCGAGAAGATCGGTGATCCTTGCAAGGCAATTGGATAAATTCCAAGATAGTTAGCTTATGTACTAAGTCAGTGGCTAGACTTTTGAATATATTTATAAGCATATTGAACATTGAGCATTCAATGTAATTTGGTAACTTATGTTAAGACTGTGATGTAATGTTGATATGTAATTAAAGTTATATATGGAAACTTTGTATAAATTTCATTTTGATTTGGAAGTGAATTGAGAATTGAAGAAGTTCCGTTGTGGATGTGCTTATTATCTTGTAGTGCCCATTTCATATTTCAAGTTTTCCATAAGGTTAGAATTGTGTTCTGAATTCAAGGGAAACTCTGGAATGATTTAGGTAGAACGAGTAAAATTTGTCTTCGTAGAAGTTGTAAATGATCTTTCTAGCTTTCTAATGATATAAAGTTTGTAAATTTTGGATATCGGAGTTGAGAGATATGAGTATTACAAGTTGTGACGTTAGTTTGGATCGTCTTAGTTTGACTTTTGCATAGTCTTAATTTGACCATGCATCGTCTTAGTTGGACTTAGTTTGACTTTTGCATCGTCTTAGTTTGACCATGCATTTTTTTAGTTTGGATCGTCTTAGTTTAACTTTTGCATCGTCTTAGTTTGATCATTCATTGTCTTAGTTTGGATCGTCTTAGTTTGACTTTTGCATCATTTTAGTTTGACTATGCATCATCTTAGTTTGGATCGTCTTAGTTTGACTTTTGCATCGTCTTAGTTTGACCATCTTACTTTGACTGTCTTAGTTTGACCTTTCTAGTTTTATCGTCTTAGTTTTATCATCTTAGTTTGACCGTCTTAGTTTAATCGTCTTAGTTTTATTGTCTTAGTTTTATCGCTTAGTTTTATCGTCTTAGTTTGACCGTCTCAGTTTGACCGTCTTAGTTTGTATCGACATTTTCTGTCCTATTTATGATCCTTTTAAAGGTAGAATCTCGCTTTATGATCTTCATGAAAGTTGTACATCTGGAAGTCTTCTTTCAAATGGTCTAAAAATGAACTCAATCCAACATATTTAGAAAAAGTTATGGCAATTGCGCCAAGGGAGGTACAAAACGATTAAGGACATAAACATGTTGGATTCTTTTGGCCATAACTTTGTCATTCGACCTCCGAATGAGGTGATTTTTGAAGTGGAAGACTCCTACTGAATTTTTCCTGCTCTAAAAAAAAGGTAGCTTTTGGTGTTGAATTGAAAAAGATTGATGGAAATAAAATGAGGGATCAGTTGGAAGAGCATAACTAGGTTATGAACATACTTTGAGTTCTTAGGCATATCTTGAGCTATAAAGCTCTGAAGGAGGTGGTTCTTGTTTCTAAGTGAATTAAAGACATAGAGCTACAATTTTCTTGAAGTAGTCAAATTGAGATGTGGTGTTGGGCTGGTTTGGGCATGCCACCCCTAGAAGATGTCAGTTAATGAGGATCATTGAAATAACCCGTCAGGGAAACCAGCTCACGCTTTACGACTTCGGTTAGATCGTTGGACTTCAAAAATAGGGCCCAACATCTTGTGGTGTCAAATCTTAGGTTTTTCTAAGCTTAGAATGCATAGTAGGATGAATTATGTGCTATGTGATTTAATTGTTTGCATTGTTGAATTGATTATTTGTATTAAATGACATGCATATCATGCATACATGTAGGAAATAGGATTAAGATAACATGTGAGCTAATCGTTAGTGTTTCTATTGAAGGAGTAAATGCCACCTCGTAAAAGGAAATAAGGAATATTGCAAGGATCGATTGCACCTGACTCTCTTCCAAGAGAGGAGAGTACTAATGAGTCAGTAGCCCCAGAAAATACTGAGGCTTCCGTAGGGCAAAGTAGTGAGCCCTCTCGATCACAGACACAGGATTTGCCTGTTCAACTAGAACAAGTGCCTCCTTTAGATCCGAGATTGTTTCAGGCATTCACCTAAGCCTTTGTCCAGGCTATGGGTTAGATGTCGCAATCTTCTACTCTGACCCCAATTAAAAAGGGGAATCAATTCGATAAGCTGAGAAAGTATGGGGCAGTGGACTTCTATGGAACCACTGATCCCGAAGAGGTTGAGACTTGGCTGCCAAAGACTGAGAGGATACTGGATCAAATGGATTGTGAGGATGATGAGAAGGTTGTGTATGTTCCTATCTTGCTTCAAGGACATGCTCTGCATTGGTGGGAGAGTGTCCCATGGAGTCAGATGAGACCGCCAGTGCTTGCATGGAAAGATTTCCTAGCAGTGTATCGGAGGAAGTATTTGTTAGAGGTGTATATTCAACATAACAGAGAGAATTTCTGAGTCTCACTCAGAGGGAGATGACAATGAACGAATATTAGTGCCAATTTACACAGCTATCCCGGTATGAAGTAGAGATGATGCTGAGTGAGGCGGCTAAGTGTCGTCGCTTTGAATCAGGACTACACGTAGCCATCAGGGAAAAAGTGGTGGTACAGAACTTTGGTGAATTTCAACAGCTGGTTGAAGCAACAATGAGGGTTGAAAATATTGAAAACATAAAGAGTGCTGTCAGCAAGAAGAGGAAAGGCAGAGAATAGTATAAGAGGGGAGGCGTTGATCCTATGTCAGAGAGGAGTGCCAGGACTTTTCCTGCACAGTCTGAGGAGAAGAGCAGTGGAGCAAGCAGGTCAAAATAGATGAAAACTGTCTCACATCAAGCCTCAATGGTTGGGGGCAGCAGGAGGGGAGATGGTGATAGGTCACCCATTCCCAAATGTGATCACTGTGGAAAATTTCATAAAGGGGAATGTTATCGACTGAGTGGAGCATGCTTTAATTATGGGGAGAAAGGACACATGGCAAGAGAGTGCCCTCAAAATCCAAGACATACGAGGAGTCAGATGCAAGCTCTAAAAAGGACTGAGACAGTGGGACACAGGATGATAACGAAAGTAGGCAATAGAAGTTCTGATGCAGTCAAGAAAGTAAACCCTTCAGGGAGACCGAGGGGATAAGCACCAGCTAGAGTGTTTGCTATGACAAGGGAGGATGAAGAGATAGCCCCAGAAGGCATAACCAGTATGATTAAACTATTTGATGAAGATGTTATTGTTTTGATTGATCCGGGTTCTACTCATTCATTTGGGTCATTGAGTAGAACTGTTTATGGTAGAGAATTGAGCTCATTGGATACTCCTTTATTGGTGAGTACTCCAATCGGCTAATTTATTATTATTAGTCAAGTATATAGAGACTGTGAGATATATATTGGAGAGGAACAATTAGTGGCGGATCTAATGCTATTAAGGATGGGAGGATTAGACGTAATTTTGGGAATGGACACCTTGGAGAAATATATTGTTAATTTGGATTGCAAATAGAAGATCGTGGAGTTTGAAAATGGAAATGATAGAAAGGTGGTGTTTGAGAGAGACAGAAGAGTGAGTCCGACTAGAATGGTTTCGACTTTAACAACAGAAAAACTAATAAGGAAAGGATGTGAAGCATTTTTGGCCTATATGGTAGACACAAAGGCAGATAGAGGGAAGGTTGAGGAAATACCTGTGGTCATGAAATTCTCGGATGTCTTTCCCGAAGAATTATCTGGACTACCACCACCTAGGGAAATAGAATTTCCCATTGAGCTTCTTCCGGGCATGATGCCAATATCGATTCTGCCTTATAGAATGGCTCCGACGAAATTGAAAGAGCTTAAGAAGAAGTTGGAAGATTTATTGGAGAAAGGTTATATTAGGCCGAGCTCTTCGCCTTAGGGAGCTCCAGTCTTTTTTGTGAAGAAGAAAGATGGATTGTTGAGGATGTGTGTGGATTACCGAAAGCTCAATCAAGTCACCATCATGAATAAATATCCACTCCCATTCATAGATGATTTGTTTGATCAGTTGCAATGGGCTAGAGTCTTTTCTAAAATAGATATGAGATCGAGTTACCACCAGTTGAGGATAAAGGAGTCTGATGTGCTGAAGACTACTTCTAGAACACGATATGGACACTTTGAGTTCTTAGTCATTCTTTTTGGGTTAACGAATGCACTAACAGCTTTCATGGACTTAATGAATAGAGTCTTTAAGCCTTTCTTAGACCAGTTTGTCATAGTCTTTATTGATGACATATTGGTTTATTCTAAGAGTGACAAGGAGCATGAGGAACATTTGAGGCCTGCTTTGAAGACCTTGAGGAAGGAACATTTTTATGTCAAATTTAATAAATGTGAATTTTGGCTAAATTAAGTAGTGTTCCTTGGACATGTAGTTTCAGAAAAAGGAGTGCATGTGGATCCGAGAAAAATAGAGACGATTGTAAAATGGAACGTACCCAAGAACGTAACTGAGGTGAGGAGTTTCTTGGGTTTAGCTGGGTATTACAGGAGGTTTGTGGAGGGCTTTTCCATGATAGAAGCTCCACTTACCAAATTGACCAGGAAGAATTAGAAGTTTATATAGACAGATGAATGTCAGAAAAGCTTTGAGGAGCTTAAGTACAAATTGACGAGTGCACCGATTATGACTTTGCCTTCGGGTAATGATGGATACATAGTATATAGTGATACCTCGAGGAAGGGATTAGGGTGTGTATTGATGCAAGGATATAAGGTGATTGTCTATGCTTATAGGCAATTGAAACCTTATAAGATGAATTATTCGACACATGATTTGGAGTTAGCTGCCATAATCTTTGCGTTGAAGATATAGAGGCATTATCTCTATGGAGTCACCACTAGGGTGTTTACAGATCACAAAAGTTTTAAGTATCTGATGAGCCAAAAAGAATTGAAATTAAGATAGATAAGATGGTTCTAGCTATTAAAAGATTATGATTTGATGATAGACTACCACTCGGGGAAAGCTAATATAGTAGCGGATGCACTGAGTAGAAAATTTACTATGTCACATATGAAGACAGTGTATCTTCCTCTGTTGAAGGAATTAGCCAAACTTAGAGTGACATTGAGACAAGCTGAATCTGATTGTATATTGGCTAACTTTAGAGTAAGGTCAGTATTGAATGAGAAGATCAAGGAGTTGCAAGAGCAAGATGAGTATTTAAGTAGGCTTAGAGAAGAGATAAAAAATGGTAAACCTTCTAAAATAGAGGTAAGGGAAGATGGATTGATGGTGGTAGGAAACAGACTATGTATTCCTGATATGCAAAAGTTAAAAGATGAAATTCTTGATGAGGCACATAATGCTCCTTATACAATGCACCCGGGAAGCACTAGAATGTATAGAAATTTGAAGGAGCATTTCTGGTGGAAAGGGATGAAGAAAGAAGTTGCAGAATATGCTAAACGATGCTTAGTGTTCCAACAAGTCAAGGCTGAGCACCAAGCACCTTCAGGTAAGCTTAAACCTTTGTCGATTCCAGAATGGAAATGGTAGAAGATTATGATGGATTTCTTGATGGGATTACCAAAGACTAGTAGAAAACATGATGCAATATAGGTGATCGTTGATAGGCTGACTAAGTCAGCACATTTCTTTCCAATTAGACAGATGGATTCTTTGAATGCTTTGGCCAAGAAATACATAGATGAAATAATCAGACTTCATGGGATTCCAATTTCGATAGTCTCGGATAGAGATCCCAAGTTCACCTCCAGGTTTTGGGAAAGCTTACAGGAGGCTTTAGGAACTAAGTTGCACTTCAGTACAACTTTCCTTCCACAGACTGATGGAAAATCGGAGAGAACAATCAGGACTCTGCAGGCAATGTTGAGAGCTTGTGTTATGGATTTCAAAGGCTTATAGGATGATCATTTACCATTAACAGAATTTGCTTATAATAATTCCTATCACTTAGGAATTCAGATGGCATCTTATGAAGCTTTATATGGTAGGATATGTAGAACTCCTATTTGCTGGGATGAAGAGGGTGAAAGGAGACTTGTAGGACCTGAGTTAGTACAGATTACAGTTGACAAGATTAAATTGGTGAAACAGAGACATAAAGCAGCTTAAGATAAAATGAAGAGCTACACAGATGCTATACAGTTGACAAGATTAAATTGTTTTGTTTGTTTGTTTGTTTATTTATTTATTTATTTTTAAAATTAGGTCATTAATTATAAATTGAGGGAAGGACTAGAAATTTGAAATTGAAATGAAGTGTTGGAAATTAGTAGGCTTGTGTTAAGTGGATTAAAGGTGTAGAGCCATAAAAGACAAAGGAAGGGCAAAATTGGAAAAGGCAAGTAAGTGAGGGGCTTAATTGGAAGAAAGGGCTAAGTATGAGTCTTAAAATTTGAAGAAGAGTGGGAGATGTCATGAACAACCAAGGAGGAGAAGAAAAGAGAGAAAACATGAGAGAGAGAGAGAAGAGAAGAAGAAGAAATTGAAAAAGCTAGAGAAGGAGGAGGAAAATAGTGGAAAGAAGAGAAGAATCAAGCTTTTAAAGTAAATTCATCATTTTCTTCTTGCTTTAGTAAAGAAATGGGTTGTTTTGTTGTGAATGAAGAAGTTTAGAGAGAGAAAGGGGTTTTTGTGTTGGGAATGATTGGAGGAAGAAGATGGGTTTCTATGCTAGGTTTTGGGTTTTCCAACCTAGATAGACTATGTGTAGGTTAGGATTGAGCTTGATTTATGTTAATTTCATTGTTATGATTTTGAAGTTTTAGGGATTATGAAAATTTGGGGGATTTCCATTTGAGTTGGAATTGAATGAAAATTTTGTTTATGTTAGGAAATCAAGAACAACCTACCTAAGAGTAGGAGGAAGGGCTCAATTGAATTTGGATTTTTAAGAGTTTTGAGGTGGGTAATTTATTTATGGTTATTGTGAAATGGGAAAATGCCTTGTGTGTGTATGGTGTGTTAAAATAACATGCTTGAAATGTGTGAAGTTTAAATTTCATTATGATGTATGATCATGTTATGCCATTGCATTAAGTCATGGCATTTTATATAAAGCAAAAGCATGAGAATATGAGATTGTGAATAGTTGCATTACACATGGAATTTGATTGTGTTTGCGCGAGAGAGGAACCATTTCATAGTCACGTGCATGTCGACAAAAAGCCTTCTCTTGGCTGCCCACTTGTGGCCCATGAGATCCGAAATGTGGACTCGTTTCGTTTACAGAGTAAACCTCGGTTTCTCTGTTTTGTTCCATTGAACCCTCGAGCCAATTGTTTGTGCATTTTCATTTCGATATGTTAAGCAATAATGACATCTGTATGTTATGCATTGAGTTATGAATTGGAATTGTGGATGTTGAACTTTCTTTGCTAGATTTTATATA
>JANZLF010000006.1:15122317-15133266 GCA_026546835.1 Erythroxylum foetidum | reverse complement strand
CTCCAGATCAACATTTGCTTCCAAGATCTGGAATCGTCTGAATGTGGATATTTATCTTGAATATCAAAATTTTACAATACACAATTATTAATAATTACACAATCACATAACATTCAGTTTGACACATATATATGTGTGTAATGTATGATGCATATTCAATGATAATCTTGGGTATATTATCCAATTTCACATCTTATGTTCCTTTTTATATCATAATTCAATCACTTATCATTTATTTTCTAACATTATTTGCTTTTATTATCAAATTATCATTCACTTTAACTTAGTACACTTTACTTCTCTTCTTTGAATCACAACCTCAATCACGTGAATATCTTTATTCCCATACAAACTCATATCTTTGGTACTTTGATGTCAACAATTCCTTCACTAATGTTATTCTAACATTACAAGATTACACATTATCCAAACTCTCCTTTCTTCTTATAAATTTCTCTAAATTTTTAAACCTTCAAGTGTGTTTTCCATGATCAATTAGACAATGCAAACGAAGAAATTTGGCAACACTTTCTCTAGAAAAATGTTCTTCATTGTCTTAAGTCTCTAATGACACTAAAATCATTCAATTTGATTTAGTATTTTGAAAGTTATACGCTAAATATTTTTGGACTATTCTCATTCTGTAACAGTACACTATACTCAAATTCTATCTAGGAATTGAAAGTCTTAGAGACTGAATCAAAATTTTATTTCTTCAGATAATTTGTAGCCCTATATCTTTAGTTTACTCTAAATCAAAAATAATCTCATTTAGATGACTACAGATCAAGTTATGCGTAAGACACAGAAGCATAATCAGTGAACATGTCACAACTAAATTCTTTAGCACTCATCTTCCAATTTTCCAGATTTTATAACATCCAACCTCATGCACCTAACACATCTTGTACAAAGATCACCTTTTCTACTTCATTTACTCTTCTTTGTCAACTCTATTTCAACTCAATATCATTCACAAACAGATCAGAACCAAAAATCAAAACCAGAAAATCTTTCACGTATTTCAACAGTGAAAATAGAGTATATGTATGTAAATCAACTTGCATAAATTTATACACTCCTCTCATGCACGTTTTTATTGATTTTTCAACTCCAAAAATCATTTTAACACTACTTTCTAACATATTAATTATCAAAACTGAAAAAATGAACAAATACACATCTTCATACTATATTCACTGTGAACATGAAAAATGTCCATTTTCATATGATCATTCAATGACAATTAAATCACCAAATTTATCTCATATACCTACAACTCATAATGATTAACAAGATACTTACTTGATAAAACTCCAAAATCTTCAAAAATTCTAAAAAGCCCTAATTCTTATGCACCCACATACATCATCTTGAAGGTGATTTAGGTTAGGTTTTTCTTGAGGCAAAAGAAATAGATAACGAAGTTGGAGTAGCAAAAGGTAGATGAAAGCAAGATATAACTCTAGTGAAGGTTTTGATGAATCAAAAGTCCATGAAGGAAAAAAGCTTGCAGAAGATAGTTTTGAAGAAAAGACTAAGTCAAAAAGTAACTTAGTCTTTCAAGTATAAAAGAAACGTGAAATGGGTCTGTTAAGTCAAGAAGGCTTCACTTCTTCTATTGATTTTGATGAAAGTCTAATAATAATAATAATGTGAACTATTTTGATAAATTTTTTAAGTGCATAGATAAATATATGTGGCACAATTCATCAAATCAAGACTATACTTAAGTAAAAGCTGAATAAGACGAAGCGTCTAAGATGGATTAGACGAAGCGATTAAGTCTAAGATGGATAAGAAGAAATGATTAAGTCTAAGATGGATCAGACGAAATGCTTAAGTCTAAGATGGATCAGACGAAATGATTAAGTCTTAGATGGACTAGACGAAGTGATTAAGTCTAAGATGGATCATACGAAATGATTAAGTCTAAGATGGATCAGACGAAGTGATTAAGTCTTAGATGGATCAGACGAAGTGATTAAGTTTGAGATGGATCAGACGAAATGATTAAGTCTAAGATGGATCAGACGAAGTGATTAAGTCTCAGATAGATCAGACGAAGTGATTAAGTCTAAGATGGATCACACGAAGTGATTAAGTCTCAAATGGATCAGACGAAGTGATTAAGTCTGAGATGGATCAAACGAAATGATTAAGTATTAGATGGATCAGACGAAATAGATGCATCTAATCAAGGCGATGTAACTGAATAATGTACTAGAATGTCAGTTAGTTGGAGTTAGTTACAAGGCTCAACTAATAACAGACTCTAAAAGATTTTAAAGATTCATATCATAGACGGTTTAACACAATTCAACTTTACTCCATATGTCTCTAAAAGTTCCAATATCATCTTCTCACAAATTCTAAAGTAATCTATAAAATTTTTTTCAATATCATTATTCTTATTTCTATTTTCATTATCAATTCCGGTAATACCCCATAATTTAATTTTTTTTTTCTAAAATTCACCAAAAGTTCTAAATCACTAAATACATTCTCTAAATCAGTCTTTCACATATAAAACCCACAATTCTAAAAAAAATCACATTCCACATATAGAAATCAATTATTCCTAGAATTTGCTAATGAATGCATGTACAAATATTTTCATGTGCAGAAGTTCAATATTCACATGTGTGTGTATATCATGTAATGCATGAGCATGTAATGCACTTCTAATCTCTCAGTAATCTTTCATATTTACCATTTTAGCCTTAACATGGGTAACAGGATGTTACAACTCTCCCCTCCTTAAAAGAAATTTGTTCATCGAAGTTCTTACTTGATTGCTCAAACAGGTGGGGATATTGTCTCCTCATGTGCTCCTTTGTTTCCCAATTTGCTTCCTCAATTGAGTGATTCCTCCAAAGGACATTCACCAATGGAATGAGTGGGTTCCTTAATTGCTTGATCTGAGATCCCACTATCTTGATCGGCTCCTCAATATATCTTAAATTACTAGCTACTTCAATCTTCTGAGCCAGTTTCACATGTGTTGAATCCGATCGGTATCTTCGGAGTATACTCACATGAAATACATTATGCAACTGAGATGTCTCATTCAGTAAAGCCAACTTATATGCCAAAGGTCCTATCTCAATACTCCTTTCCAAGGTGACACTCTCAGAAATACTTTGTCTCCCAGATAGATTGTATTCCATATGTTAGAGTAGTGCCCTAAAGGTAATCGCCTTTAGCTCGTTTTGTATAAAGTTATGTACAGACTTTATTTTCAATAATAAAAAGGTATATTTCATTATGATTTATAAGCAAATTAATGAAGCCCATGATATATGACATAACATGAAGGAAATTATGATGAGATCATACTATTGAGATTCCTATCATATGCAATTATGTCAATATCTAAATTATCCCTAGTCATAGGATTAATAAAACTGGACATCGTTAATCCGGATAGACTAGCATATGTCAAACTCCTTGATTTGATCAATCAGTGGATCTCAGAAATTGTAGGCATGAGATGCTTAGAGTTGAGATGTGAATGCTTACTAAAGGTAGGAAGTACATCGGATGACCTACTATGAGATCATCACATGAATTTCCTATTCTAATGTCAATGATAATCTCATCATAACAATGGTGCAAGTATCTTTAGACTTGAGGTACTTAAGGATATCTTCGATATTGATTCTGTGCTTTGACTCCATTCCTTGTTGCCTTACACAGGTGGTTTATAGGGTGATGATTGGGTACAGCTTGACGTATTCGAAGGTAATTGAGTAGAAAATAAAGGATTCACCACTTTTGTGATAACAGAAGGTGATACCTATGGCCTCTTGTCGGGATTATTACTTGGAAATCTCTGGCCAGAGTATAAGTGTCATGAAGAATGTCTTCATTGACATATAGAGTAATGAGTCCTAGAACAAGAACTGATATCACTTGGAATAGATTTGACGTAGTCAATCTAATGAGAGTTGACATTTTGCCCATACTCATAACCAAGTGGGGTATAGCATGGTGAAAGGATGAATTGCACAACAATTTTCTATAAGAGGGTTCACAAGATGGTTCGTGGTGAACGCGGGTTCATTCATCAAATCACTTACTTTCTGGTTAATTGGAGGTCATGATGTGTTGCTAGACACCACTCATGAATTTCTTAGATTAATTGTTAATCTAAGTGGCCAACATAACTAGGAACCTAATAGGTCACACACATAAGAGTGACTCGGAGAATTCGTAAAATGGTTTTAGATAGAGATCCATTATATGGAGAGCAATAGAACCAAATGGATCCCGATGAGATCGCGACATCGATATTGCTAAAATAGGTCTTCGGTGTTTTTTCACATCTAGGACCCGGTAGGACCGATCCCAGTGTGACTGGACCACTTCAGCATTTATATATATATATATATGACTAACATGTAAAGATGAAGCAATCTTCTTTCATAAGTTTCATTTAATGTCTTGAATGGATAAAAGACAAAAATGAATGCTTGGAGACGAAGATCATCGTGAGATAAAAGGATTTTAACATGTTTTAGAAACATGTTTTTCAAAAACCAACCGAAGCTCTCTTCCTCTTCCAAGCTTCATCCTCCTTCACCTTGCTCTTCAAGAATCAAGGTAAGAGCTAGCACTCTCTCCTTTATTCTAGCTATTTTTGAATCAAAAAGTTTGATTCGGTTAGATTCTCAGACCTCTGCGTGGATACCGTTAGAGATGGTCTCCTTTGGTCATTATGGTTTGAGAATTCGGATAATTCTTTGTATAGACACATAGATCCTGGACTTCGGGAAAGTTCCAAAATATTTTTTTTGTTTTCTGCACCGCGTTTATATGATGCATGCACCAGAATTTTCCTACATGTAGCACCATCTTGTAGCATTTAAAAACATTAAATGCACATAAATGAGGTAGTTGCAAAATTAATTACTATCATTTCTTGACAGAAAACTTTTATTAGCTTATTACTTAACTATAAAAGTGAAACCCACCTTGAAGTCCTTGATTATGGCTTGCTCAAATATGCCTCTCTTCTTGCTCCTGTTGTCCTTCTTGATTCCCTCAAATCTTCACCAAATGAAGAAATGCTTGGTTTAAAAGAAAGCTCTCATCTTTCTCTACCTTTTCCCTTCTCGGACAACACCTAAATCTCTCTAGAAGGCTTAGAAAAGATGGAACCCTAGCTTAACTCTCTTCTTTCCTCTCTTTGGTTTTGTTATTTCACTTCTTCCTTTCCCATTTTCGTTTTTCCCCCCTCTTAAGGAAGGAAACAACACTTCTTTCTTCCCATTTTACCCTTAATGATTGATAAAAGTCTACCTTGTCCTTCCTTTAATTCCTTATGTCTTTTATGCTTTGGTGTCTTGCCAAAAGCACTCTTGAATATTTTGACATAACTCTTTCTTCTAGAAAGTGTTCTCCCTTGTTTTAAGCTTCCAATGACACCAAAATCAATCCATTTGGTTTAAAAATTTGAAAGTTAGGGCCCAAACATTTCAAAATGTTGTTAGACTGAAACAATACACTATACCAAATTTCCATCCAAAAATTGAAAGTCATAGAGACTGAATTCGATTTCAACTTCTTCATACCATTTGTATCTCCATGTCTCTAGTTTATCTTGAAACACCATCTCATTTGAAATCCTATAGATCTAGATATGTTCAAAATACTGAAGCATGTTCAGTAAAATATCCAATTCTCACTCTTCCTACTGATACCCTTACTTTGATTCAATCCATATTTTTCAAATCAACACCAAAAGCTATAACCTTTTATGAAGACGTAAAAATAAAAGTGTTAGAAATCTAAGGGTTCAAGAATCACTTCATTTGGAGGTCAGATAATAAAATTATGACTAAAAGACTCGAACAAGATTTAGTCCTCAATCATATTGAACTTGTCTCGGGACAAAGGGCATAACTTTCACTAGAGATGTTGGATTAAGATCATCTTAGGACAATTTCAAAGAGAAAATTGAGATATATAACTTTAAAGAAGACTTTGAGGTTAGATTTTTTTTTTCATCTGAAGTGTCAAAATGGACCAGACGATAGGATCAGACGAAGCCAAAGGAAAAAACAGACGAATGGAAAAAAGCAGATGAATGGAAAAAATTTCCATAACTTTTCCCACAGATATAATATTTGTTTTTTCATTGGATGGTTCGAAAAAGGATTTCAAGATATACAACTTTCAAGAAGACCTCAAAGACATATTCTATCTTATAAAGGGTCGAAAATGGAACAGAAGATAGGTACAGACGAAGCCAAAGGAAAAAACAGACAAATGGAAAAAGACAGATGAATGGGGAAATTTTCCATAAAACTTTCATACTTGTGTGTTCTTTAGATGATTTGAAAGAGCACTTCAAGATATAAAACTTTCAAGAAGACCTCAAAGACATATTCTATCTTATAAATGGTCAAAAATGGAATACAAGATAGGTATAGACGAAGTCAAAGGAAAAGGCAGACGAATGGAAAAAGACAGATAAGTGGGGAAAATTGCTATAACTTTCCATATAGTTATCTGTTTAAGGTATTCTTTAGATGGTTTGAAAGAAGACTTCAAGATCTAAAATTTCATGAAGACTTAAAAGACAAATTCTATCTTCTAGAGGGTCAAAAATGAAGCAGAATATAGGTACAAACAAAACCAAATGAAAAAGAAGACTAATGGAAAGAGACAGATGAATGGAAAAAATTACCATAACTTTCCCTAAAAATATTATATTAAGGTTTTTTTATAGGCAGAAAAAAGACTTCAAGATCTACAACTTTCATGAAGACCCCAAAGACATATTCTATCTTTTGAATGGTCAAAAATGGAGCAGAAGATAGGTACATATGAAGCCAAATGAAAAAGCAAACTAATGGAAAAAGATAGATGAATGGGGAAATTACTGTAACTTTCCCTACAGATATCGGATTAAGGTGTTCTTTATATGGTTTAAAAGAAGAATTCAAGATCTAAAACTTTCATAAGACCTCAAAGATAGATTCTATCTTTTGAAGGGTAAAAAATGGAGCAGAAGATAGGTTAGGCGAAAAAGCAGAAGAAGCAAAACATAGACAACACGTCATCACAAAATAAGTGAAACACAGATGACATGTCATCATAGATTACACGTCACCACAGAAGAAGCAAAACGTAGATGACACGTTATCACAGATGACACATCATTACAGAAGAAGCAAAATACAGATGACACATCATCACAGACAATACATCATCACAGAAGAAGCAAAACACAGATGACACTTCATCACAAAAGAAGCAAAAACACAGATGACACGTCATCATAGAAGAAGCAAAAACACAGATGGCATGTCATCATAGAAGAAGCAAAATATAGACGAAGCAAAATACAGAAGAAGCGAAAAAGCAGAAGATGCATCTTCTGGTATAAGGATCATAACTTTCACCACAGAAGTTCAAAAATTTAATACTATATATTGTTGGAAAGCTAAAGAAAGACCTACAAATTTTAAATAGACAACTTTCTCTAATCTAGCCTAGATCGATCTAGAATTTCCCTTGAATTTAGAATATGAATTTTACATTCATCCACCAATATACTGCACCTAGTTCTCAACTTCATGACAAATTTTAAGATTCTTAAAGATAGAATTTAAAATTCTATTTCTTCACCAAAAATGTAGTCATATGTTTCTTGTTTAATCCAAATTAAGAATCATCTCATTTGAATAACTAGAGAAAAAGTTGTGGCTAAAAGACTGAAGCATACTCCGTAAACATTTTCCAGATCAACCACCCATTTTGTTTCACAATCTTTCCTTAACACAAATCATACTAAGATTACCTTTTCTACTTCATTTACTCCTCATTCACAACTTCATTTCAAATCAATATCATCTATAAAGAAATTTATAATCCATGATTAATCATGAATACCAAAAACAAAACATACACATATATACACATTCTTCATCAACTTACTACACAATTTCAACTTCTTCTTTTTTTCATTCTACCTCTAACTTTTACCTTAATTCTTCTCATTTCAAAATCTCTTATCCACTAAAAGCGTCAAGGCAAAATATGAATCTATCCACGTTTCTCATTAATAGCTCTAATTTCTAATAATCGTTCGAGGTCCAGCACATCCTCACTACTCCTAACTTTTTTTCATCTTGATTATACATGTTTGGGGTTTTCTGAGCTCGCCTTTTGTAAAATCATGTTGTATATCTTCCTTTAATATATATAATTTTTAGTTTCTAAAATAAGCAAGGCATTTTACCTTTGTTTTTTGGCATCTAATGATATTGTTTCTTTTGTTTAAATGTAATAAAGAATTATATTAAATTAAGCTCCACAAGAATAAAATTTACAATTCAATCAAAGGATCATCAAGGATAGTAAATTTGAATTACTTAATACATAAGTATAGCTTTAATCAAAAGGAAAATTAAATTCTAAAGTCTCCACATTTGAATGTTTTAAAGGCTCATGCTATTTATGAGTTGTCGAACAATAACAATGTTCTAATTATCTACAATAGGCCTAACATAATGGCCTCAACATTGGTAGCAACATTAATAAATAGCCTCTTGTTTCTTTCATACCACATTCCATAAACCAAAGCTCCTAATGCAACCTTAAATAACTTTGGATCCCCCTTTGAATGGAATGCATTTTAGTAGCGTATCAAATGATATCATACCAATTATGAAGCGTGTAATGAAGACCAAAAAAGATAAGGATATTGCTTCATAGTCTTGTGGAGAAATTGCAATTGTAAAAAATGGTCTAAGTCTTCAAATGCAAGTAAACAAATAACATAATTCCTATCATAACTTCAAGGTGACTTTGATACCAATCTTTCTAAAAATGCGAGCCACAGAGTGAAAGTATTGGATGGAATGAGAGAAGTAGCTTATACCAACTTCTTTATTGGTAGTTGGAACGGATACTGTTTCATTTTTGGTATAGGTCATTAACATTTTTATACACCTTAAATAGATATGGGTTCCAATATTAATAATATATTCAATAGAGTCATCACTCTACTTTACTAAGGAAAGATAAAGAAAAAGCTAAGGGACATAAATTAAAGAGGTCCTCAAAAGCAAAATGAGTTACCCTAAGTGGTCACCAAAGTCTGTGAAAGATTTTGTAAATTTAGAGATTTTTTGAAAGAAAATAAGCTCAAGTGTGAATTTAAAAGTAGGCTAAATAAAGAAAACAAAACATGTGGATAAACACTTGAGAATTTTTGAATTGACCTACAACTTAAAACAAAATTCTTCAATTGATATCTAAAATTTGAAATTAATTTAATATATGTGGATGAATGCTTAGGGGTTTATCTTTTGACCTAGGGATTAAAAAATTAAACATTAGAGATGCTTTGATTATATCATAAAACTCTAGAAATAATATTTATTTGTTTAAAATAAGATAGCTTGATTTGAATAAAAAAAAAGGTGATAAGAAAGAGGAAAGCAAAATGGGGGCTCTTATTTAAGGCTAAAATTTTAGAAATAATTTGATGAATTAGGCTATTTACACCAAAAATGGGTGAAAATTAGTTTAATTAGTCATGTTAGGTGGATAAACTTTTGGTTTTTAATTATATGAGGAAAAGAAAATTTAAAATGCCTATTAAGTAAAAGAAAATCCAAAATCTTAAAATGGTTAGAGGTTCGAAACTAAAGGCTTAAATGAACAAACCTAATGGGCTAACTACCCTATGTTCAAATGAAGCAAAAAAAAAAAAAAGATAGCAATATATTCCAATTGGGCTTATTTACCTAACTAAATTTTAATCTTAAACTAAGTAAGAAATAATAATTTATTCTTAATGGACTTATAGACCAAGCTAAATTTTTATATCATAATTATTAAACAGAAAAGAGCTTCTAAAAAGAGTCAATTGAGATTTTGAAAATGTTATTTTTTAATAATCCATTTATGTGGATCTTTCTTTCATATTATTCCCCTCGTTAGGTCAAGCATTCATAATTCTTAAAAAATGAATAAAAGGTGTTTTTAATTAATTTCAAGTTTAAGTTTGGATGTGGTCCTCTTGAATCAATCTCATTACCTAATTTAATTTTGAAAATAATTATAAGTTGTAGTCCTCTTAAGTGAAGGCCAATGTAATTGTTTTTTCTAATTAGTTAAAAATGTGATATAAATTAACTAAAATAAAAATATTCAAATATTTAAAAAGGTACATATATTTATTCCATATAATAAGTTAGGCTTAGTCCTAAAATGGAACCCATTTGATTGAATTTAGGCTCAATGAAGTCTTATAAACTTAATTTCCTTGCAGAACTTATACTTTGTGTTTCCCTCCTAAACCACCTAAAAAGAATGCATAAAGTTTTTCGCCTATGGAAAAGCAAACAAACATATTAAGAAATTCTTTTAAGGAAATAAAATTTGAGATAATGCCTTTAACTTTTGGAAATTAAAAGAATATATTATATCAACGCAAAGCCAAAGCATTACGAGAGACTTCAACCCCAAGAAGCAAAAGAGCTAGTCTTAGAGACGAAAACAAAAATGAAAACCAACTAGAAAGAAAAGGCAATCCCCTAGAAAAAGAGTACAAGCCAAGCTATTCAAAAGACTAAGCTAGACAGTAGCTAAAACTAGCCATATATGCTAGAAAGAACATTAATCAAGGTCATTCCAAGTGAAAGAACTAAGCAAGCTCCTCGTATTATAGCCATTTACTTTATATCCTTATGCTTCTTAAGATCACAAAGTTGAAATTCTAAGCAATGCTCTTCAGCACCCTTTAGATTATTTGTAAGGAATACACTAAGTAGCTAAAAACTATTTGGAGTAACTTTACATCAACCTTTCTAAATATTAGGAGTTTGAGGCCCATTGAGTGATTCCATTCCAACCATTAGCCTCACATGTGACCAGTGACGGAGCTAAGAATTTAAAATAAGAGGGCTCAAATATGTAATTTTTAAAAA
>JANZLF010000006.1:15072190-15084175 GCA_026546835.1 Erythroxylum foetidum | reverse complement strand
CGGGAAAGTCCTGGGAACAAAAATTTTTGTTTTCCGCTGCCGGTACATGTGATGTACCTCCCGGGATTTTCCTACACATCATAGCAATGGTGTAAGTATTCTTTGACTTAAGGTGCTTAAGGATATCTTGGATACTGATCTTATGCTTTAACTCCATTCATCGATGCCTTTCAGGGGTTAATCATAGAGTGGAGATTGGGTACAACTTGAGGTATTCAGAGGAAATTGAGTAGCCAATAAAGGATTCACAACTTTTAATAGAAGGAGATGATACTCACAGCCTCTTATCGGGGTCATTACTTAGGAGTCTCTAGCCAGAGCAGATATATGTCATAAAGAGAGTCTTCAATAATACATAGAGTAATGAGATCCTTAGGACAAGATCTAATATCACTTGAATTAGATGTGACGTAGTCAGTCTAGTGGGAGTTGACACTTTGACCCTACTTTGAACCAAGTAGGGTATAGATGGTGAAAGGAAAAATTATATGGCAACATTGCATATGGAAGGTCATCAAACCACTAACTT
Source organism: Erythroxylum foetidum (assembly GCA_026546835.1). NCBI lineage: Eukaryota > Viridiplantae > Streptophyta > Magnoliopsida > Malpighiales > Erythroxylaceae > Erythroxylum > Erythroxylum foetidum. Next base: position 15,083,646 of record JANZLF010000006.1, on the reverse strand, counting down.
TTTGGTTCAATTAGAGGTCATGACGTGTTGCTAGATATCGCTTTTGACTTACTTGAATTAAGTATTAATTTAAGTGACCAATATAACTGGGAACCTAATAGATTCCACACATAGGAGATCTAAAGGATGAGTAACATGATCTTGAATGGTGATTCAAGATATGAGAGAATGTTTCAGGATTATATCACGATGTGATCATGGTAGAAAACATTGCATGGAATGGATTAGAAACAAGTGTTGTTAGCTACCAATTTGGCCATTAGCTTTCCAAACTTCCATTAAAGCATGCTATTCATGGTCATTAACTTCCTATAACTTCCATTAATGCATGTTATTCATAGAGTGGTGATTGGGTGCAACTTTAGATATTCATAGGTAATTGAGTAGTCAATAAATGATTTACCACTCCTGATAGAAGGAGGTAATACCCACAGTCTCTTGTTGGGGTCATTACTTGGAAGTATCTAGTTAAAGCAGATATGTGTCATGAAGAGAATCTTCAATGATACATAGAGTGATGAGATCCTCAGGATAAGATCTAAAATCACTTGGACTAGATGTGACGTAGTCAACCTAGTGAGAGTTGACACTTTGATCATACTTTGAACCAAGTGTGTATAGATTGTGAAAGGACAAATTGCACGACAACATTGCGTATGGAAGGGTTCGTAGTCAAAACACTGACTTTTTGATCGATTGGAGGTCATGACGTGTTGCTAGATACCACTCTTGACTTACTTGAATTAAGTGTTAATTCAAGTGACCAACATAACTGGAAACCTAATGGGTCACACACATAGGAGATCCGATGGATGAGTAAAATGGTATTGAATGGTGATTAAAGACATGAGAGAGTGTTTGGGGATTGCATCGCTACGTGATCGTGGTAGAAAACATTGCATGGAATGAATTAAAAACAAGTGTTGTTAGCTGCCAATTTGGCCATTAACTTCCCAAACTTCCACTAATGCATGCTATTCATGATCTTTAACTTCCCATAACTTCCATTAATGCATGTTATTCATAACTATTAACTTCCTATAACTCTCCATTAGTGATGGGGTTATGGAAGGCCAAATGTTGTAAAAAAATCGAGATGATTTTCGTGTATCTTGTATAAGACACAAGTGAAAGAAAGGTTCTTTCTTACACATACACTCTTTTTCTCTATGACTCTCACAAGAGTTCTTGTCTTTGCTAGCACAAAGAAAGAATTCTAGCCATCTTCTAGTGAGGTTTCATCCTTCTATCTTCGTGTGGACTTTCATTAGAGATGGTCTACGTTGATTGTTATGGTTTACGATAACCCAACGTAGAGAAGATTAAAAAATGAAGGAGATTGTTAGAAAGGTATGTAAACATCTTACATTTCATGTTTTTTTTTCTATATTTATATGTATGAGTAGATTTGGTTTTTGAGGTTCTATTTTATTTTCCACTGCGTATATTTGATAAATATTATGTATGAGATGCATGATTGGTACCTTACAAAGTCTTCATTCATTATTTCACATTATAACTCACTTTTTTACAAGTTTCCATATCTCCTTTAACCTTAAAAAAATGCTTTTTTAATCTGGTGATTACTTCACCTTTCAAATGCTTGTTACAAAATAAGCAAACTGTATAGTTCTTCATTTTGGGGATCAATCCAATATGAATACAATCTGAATCATTGTGTCTTCCTAAAGCGATTGAATTATTAGGAGTAATTGAACTTCCTTCTATTTATCTGCAAAAATAAATGAAGGCATATATCAAAATTAACTTGTCATTTTCAAATACTATTGCAAAATATTTATTGTTTAACTTAAAAGTCCAACCTAACACAATTACACAATACACTTATACATCTTATATAGGATAACTCATTTTGCATGATTACATCATACATAATTCAATTTCTTTCAACACAATTCACTAATAAGTAAAAAACTAACAATTCAAGTATTAAACATACACAATTACATAATACATACATACATCTTATATAATATAACTCATTTTGTATGATTATATCAGTCAACCATAAACTAAAGACGTACACTCACAACTATAACATATTTAACTTCAACCATAACTCATAATTATAAGTTTACAACTTACTTTATATAATCTCATAATTCAACTATAAAATACTAACATATTACAAATCTTTTCGTTCGGATGAGGAGGCAAGGAAATATATTTTGGAACAAATGTCTCTAGAAAATTGGAACATTTTGTGTGATTACCGATCTCGATCAACATTAAGGTTTGTTTTTTTATCATCAAATTTACTTCCATTAATCTTGTTACACAATTTAATGACTATTTCTTTTTTTATTTAGGAAAAATGTGAGAAAGCCAAGGTTAACAAAGGAAAAAAAAATGAAAACTCAACACAACTAAAGCTCCAAATCATTTGTTATCCTACGAAATGAAAATCCAAGTTCTTTGTTTATAAGTTATAATTGCATCAGTAAATACAATATTATTTATTGTGTAGTTTTTCATAAAATAGAGTCAAAAGGAACTACAAATAGTGTGATAGGATCACACTCTATAAACTGACACACTATAAGGAAGGTGAAGGCTGAACATCTAAAGAAGTGCACAATAATTATGTAATTATAAAAATTTGTTTAATTTTTAAGTTTATTTATTTATGTAGTATTAACTAATAATATTTGAATTGAATATTGATTTTATTTCTAAGTTTTAGAATAAGATGCAGGAGTAGTTGCAAACATGAATATTTGACAGAAATTAGTCAAATGTAGATGACATTTGCAACAACGTGTTTGGAACATAATCCGGCAACATCAAAGGTCTTAGATTTGGGCCAAAGCCAACTGCTTCATCTTCATTAAGACCACAATATGTTCAACATCTTAAAGAGAGCAACTAGTTGCTTTATGCTAAATTAGAACATAATGGAAAAAAGTTGTCCAAACTTGAAAAGTTAGTCAAAATATACTTGGCCCAAATTATGCAATTATTAAAAATGAAAATGATTCTTAGTCATTCAACTAATGTTTTTATTATGTATTTAAATATTTTTCAAATTGTAATTAACATCTTGCATATGATCATATTTAATGATATTTTAATTTCTATATACAATGCTTCTAATTTTTAATTATTTTTAGTTATATTTTTACATAATAAAATATACAACAAAAATATCTAAATATTACATACAATAATATCGATTAAAAATATCACCAATAATTACAATCCACATGATATAATGTTTAGTTAAAATCTATATTTACAATTTCAAAATATCACTAAAAATATTTAGCTACAATTTTAGAAACGTAGTCAATAATTTTTCGCTATGCTTCGATTTCATAGCTAAAAGTTATTAATGTTTCATAAAACGTAGCTAAAACCAATAAGTTTTCCCTATGCTTCTATTTCGTAGCTAAAAGTTTTTAGCTACGACTATGTAGCTAATAAGTTTTGGCGACAAAATGGAAGCATAGCCAAAACTTATTGACAACGATATAGTAAAATGTCACCTATAATTTTTTTGCTACGAAAACTATTTATAGTAAAAGTGTATTATCAACGATTTGATGAAAATTCAGCAAATAGTTTTTTGCTACGAAGATTTTGCAACGATTTCCGTTAAGAATATAAATTATCACGAACGAGTATTAGCTACAATTTTGTGACATTAGCCATGAAATTTTTTGTCGATAAATGTGCCATATTTTTTTGTAGAGCCACACCTTATTCAGTTCGAAGCTTTATGAAAGCTCTATCTAGGTTCAAAGATATCTTGGGGTTGAGCATTAATCTCAACAAGAATCACCTCATCTTCTCTAAAGGTGCTGCTCCAATTGTCTCAGTAATAATCTTGCTTATCGGAATGGCAGAGAAGCCTCCACCTTTACTTTATTTGGGGCTTCCAAGTTTGACAATGAGATTAACAATCCTTGAATGTTATCCCCTTGTTAAGAAAATTTAGAAGAGAATTAGATCTTAGGTGAATCACTTCCTTTCATTTGTTGGAAAAATTCACCTTACCCAATCTATGCTTAGCTCTCTATATGTTTATTTGAGCTCACATATTTGTCTTGCCAAAGAGGTCATCAAGTTGATTAAAAGATTACTAAAGGACTTTTTATGGAACTGTATGATGGGAACCAAAAGTTGTGCTAAAGTTAAATGGTCAGACATTTGCTTCCCAAAGGCCAAAGGGGGGCTAAACATCCCTTATGTGAAACTCACTAATCATATCCTCATCTTGAAACGATTATGGTGGACTCTCAAAGATAGGAAAATGTTATGGATACGTTGGCTTCATTCATATTTCCTTAAAGGAAGAAACATCTTGGTTGTTTGCAAGATGAATAACAAGTCTTATTTTCTGAACTAGTTTATTCGTTGAGGAATCTTGTTTAGAACTAAGTATCTTGCACCATGGCAACATGAAGCTTATACCTTTATTGCTTGATAATTGGATAGGTCAAAGAACATTATTCCAATCTCAACATTTGCTTAGAGGTTCTGTCAATTTTCCTCTCCATACTACAATGGATTTCTTCATCAAGGAAGGCTACTAGAATTTTCCAGACAATCTTATACATTTGTAGCCTCATTACTCTCCCTCTATCTCTTAGGATTTATTCTTTCAGAATTATCAAACAAAGTCATTCGGGACTTGTTAAGAGTGAGAAAACTCGAGGTATTTTGTCATCGAATCTGGTTCAGCCGGATTCTGACCGATCGGTACGTTGCCGTTTGGATCCATTGATTGGCAACCTTCTGCGATGTTCTTCGACGTGAATATACCTTCAAAGCAAGGAAGGCTGGTCGGGAGTTGTGTCCTGAGTAGCCCCTCCGACGCTCAAGTCAGTTTTTTAGTGAAGGCAAGGTTGATGAAAACAGAGAAGAAAAACTAGGTTATGATCGCATACCTCAATTATGGGAGAAAAATACCTTATATATGGCTTTGCAGCTAGGTTTAGGTAAATACGTGTTTGCATGGGAGATTTTGTTCTGCTAATGGGCCGGAAAGGGGCATGGGCTTCAGACACAGAGCTGATCTTCGATAATTGGACCGATCGGCCCACAGGTCGTCTTGATTGGGTCCGAGCCCAAAATGACCGACCCGACCAGAATCATTTGGCACAAAATGATCCTACCAAGAACATCCTTTATGTTATGGCTCACTATACAAAACATGTTGAATATGGTTGATCGAATCAGTTATTTGAGTATTAATGCCCTCTGCCCCTTCCGTTAGCTTCAGGAAGAAACCAAAGATCATCTATTTTTTATGTGTGAGGTGATTAATCGAGTATGGAAAACTGTTATAATGTGTTACGATTTCCTTATCCAAGAGAACATTTTCTCTACCATTGTTTAACGTTTGGCAACTCTAACAACTACAGTAAAATCTCTATAAATGAATATTTTTTGGACCTGAAAAATTATTATCTTATATGGAGTTATTAATTTATCGATAAATGAATATTTTATTAATTTATAGAATAATTTTTATTGTGTACATTATATTTGTCAATTTAAACAATTAATTTTTTTTCGTAACTAAAAAAAGAAAATAAATAGACAATTAATTAATGATGGTGCATTGTATCTAAGTTTATTAATCTTGTCAAAAATAAGTTTATTAATCCTAGGTTAGTGTGATTCAAAATAGAATGCATGTAGGTACATTAGAAGAAGAAACTAGTGATGTTGAAGGCATTTAAAGATTAGAGGAAGTTATTTCTAATTTACATTATAGAAATGCCATGAATGTAGAACAAATTCTGAATTATCACAGTAAAAATGAAGCTTTAATGGAATCGCCTATGGACGAAGAAATTATTCAAGAAGTAATGGGTTTAGATGATGATGACAATCAAGATTCAGATGATAGTAACGTTATACCACATGTTTCTCCAAAAGAAGATTTTCTTGCCATAGAGACTTTGAAAATTTACTTGCTTCAAAATGAGAAGAATGTATCGAATGTAGTTTATGCCCTCCAAAAAGTTAAAGATGAAATTGAATTCAGTTCGCATGAAAAGAAGAATCAATTGACCTTAGATACATATTTTAGAAAAACATAAAATTTGAAATAAAAATTGTTTAGAGAGTGCTTTATTTTATGAATTATATATGTAATTTTCATACTTATTTAATGAATTATTATTTTATATTTTCAGTGGGCTTCAAGGAATTTTTTTAAAAACTATTATCTTATGCATTTAGCGAGGTTATTATTTTATTCCATTGGTCCAAGTCGGAATCAGAAAAAATTATTATTTAATCAAAATTATTAATTTATTAAATATTCATTTAGTAGTTGTTAGCATGCGTGTTCAATCGATTCGGAAAGAGAGAAATGCCAGGCGTTTTGAATCGAAGTCTAAGCGTACGGACAATCTTGTCTTTGAAATTCTGCGTCAAAGAACTTGTGGCATTAAGTAGCATTTCCACCAACAATAACATTCTCTAGTCTTTTTCTCTTGATTACATTTCGGTTTGCTTAGCTAAATATTTATGTTTAAGGGTTTTTCCCTAGACTTATTGTAAGCTCTTAACTATATTTTTCCCATAAATGCATTTTATTTTATTTTTTAAAATATGTGATAAATAATAAGAACAATCGAGAGGAAATTAAACTAAAGAGAGTAAAATTCTTGGTAGGATATATTATTGCAATTTTTTATTCATAAACAAGTGGAAATTCAAATAGAGGACCTGACAGTAAAATTCTTCGTATATATCCTAAACAGACAAAAGCATAAACAACCAGCCCTACCCGTTAATGATACGATTAGGTGGAATACTCTGTTCGTTCTTGAAGAAATTATCAGGATCAACTCTGCCCTTAGCGTAAGTCAATCTACGGAAGTTGTTCTTGAAATAGGAACTGCCATAAGTGTCAGCTGCAACATTAAAATCTGTATCATTGCTTTGGTTGCTACCAATATCAAGATCCCGGTAGTTGAGAAACGATTCTCTTGGAGACTTGCTCACATATGGAGCCATCGAAGCGTGCATGTCTCTCATCAAATTTAACTGCTGCTCAACATCGAGTTTCTCATCAAGCCAAGACAGGGAATACTGAATCTTGAACAAGTACCCCGCTCTATGAGGGAAGGGGGTTTCGCTCTCTGAGATTTCATTCATCCTTCCTCCATAAGGATTCCATTGCATCCACATTGGACCAACTTGGATCATCAGCTTCCATATGTGTTCTAATCCTTGCCTTGGAATTAAATTTCTGACAAAATCAGATTTCGATTTGAAAAAGACCTGAGCGCTGGCGGGCCTGTTTAACAAAACGTCAACAGATGTTCCATTGGGAAAATTTGCCCAGAAAAGTGTTGATTCCACCCAACTCACTTCCTTGGTGTCATTTTTCGTTAAACCAAGTTCAGGGAAAGCAGAATTTGTTAAGCTTAGCAGTTTATTAGCTTTTCCTAGATAGAATCCGATGAAAGAGATTTGGATCGTTTTCTCACCATCCTGGCTTCGATTCACAACTTGTGGCATTGCTCTAATGAAAAGGTCTTTGGGTAAATAAGGAGCAACCTGTTGCCACCTATAAACTATTTCGGTTGCACCTAGCTCAATGGTCCTTGTTACGTCAAACACTGTAACAGTGGGAGGGACACGAACCAATTTGATCTTCCATGATAGAATCACTCCAAAACTGGCTCCTCCACCACCTCTGATTGCCCAAAATAGATCGACAGGCATAGACTGTCTGTCAAGGACTTGACCATCAGCGGTGACTATATGTGCGTCAATGATATTATCCACAGAAAGGCCATATTTTCTCATCAAAGTCCCATAGCCACCTCCGCTGAAGTGACCACCAGTGCCAAGCGTAGTGCAAACTCCAGCTGGGAAAGCATGGACTTTGCTTTTATTGGCAATCTTATAGTAAAGTTCACCGGTTGTTGCACCAGCTTGAACCCATGCAGTCTCGTGCTCGATATCAATGTCGATAGCTCGAAGATTGAACAAGTCAAGAACAACAAATGGAACTTGGGATACATAGGAAAGACCCTCGTAATCATGTCCACCACTTCGAACTCTGACTTGCAAGCCGTGAGCTTTTGCACAGATCACGGTAGCTTGGACATGAGTTTCATTCGTTGCGGTTATAATGGCTAGTGGTTTGGGAGTTGCTGAGGTCAAAAATCTGCTGTTTTTAGCGTAAGCTTGCAAAACAGATGTGAAAGAGGAATTAGTGGGTGTGTAAATTGGAATATCTTCGCTATTGGAGTGATTAGGAAGGCATTGGAGGAAGTTGTCAATGGCGGAATCAGAAGTTGAGCCGTAGACTGAACATGAAACGATAAAAAATATCGAGAGCGTTGAGAAGGTTAAGGCCTTCATGAGTTTTTTTTTTCCTTCTTTTTTGGAGAACGTTTATGGGTGTTTCTTGTCCAGTTAATATATTGCTGTATTTATAGGCAAGGAGAAGGATCAATAAGTTCAGAATTATACGTTTGCTTTGTAACTGTTCAGTTATTGTTATATTCCTGCAACAGTTCTTTTGCACCCGATTACTAGGAAGCCATAGCCAGACGATACTTATCTTCTCATGCATTGACTTTATTGACACTAAATGAAGATAAGATTTCCTTTAATGTAGACATGTCATACGTAACATTCTTGGCATCTTTGTTAATTATAGGTAGGTCTATATCATGAAAAGTATAAGTCTTTGAACATTATTGCAGCGTCCACTTTGAACAAATCTCTTTTCGATTCTTATTTTTCAGCGTTGGCCAAGCAAAGCAAACAAATTGAAACCATAACCCAAAAAATGCAGCCCATATGAAAGGATTAGAGTCAAACACGTGATTTCGAAATTTTGTAATTTAATAAATCTGTATACTCAAATAATAATAGATCAATTGATTTACAATTCACTAAAAAAAATAGATTTCTAAGGTAAAGTTTGTAACACAGAGGTTTTGTTGTAAGAGACGAACAATACGGATCATTTGTATGTTTTGACGGTCCAAACATGTAGAAGAGACTTTCCGTATGGTTTGCGATTAAACACTTTGAACATGGGATATGATTTTTTTTTTAATTTTATAGTGTGTTATTTTATCTCATTAATCTCGGCTATTTATTTATGCCAGATTTATATACTTATTTAAATAAATAGCTAAAATTATATTATTAAATTGGACCCAAAAAAATCTAGGCTCTTTGAAGATTTGTATGCTTTGTCGGCCCAAACGTGGAGGAGAGACTTTCCGTATGGTTAACGATTAAACACTTTGAACAATTGTATGTTTTGACGGCCAAAGACTTTCCGTACGGTTTGCGATTAAACACTTTGAACTTTTGTTTTCGTATTTTCACATCGCATCGCACACATTGTTGGAGTCGACTAGATCCAAAACACTTTGAACTTTGAACTTTTGTTTATTTCTGGGGTTGACTTTTCAATTATGAGTTGGCAAGTCTTCGTGGGAAGTATGGGGGAGATCCTAAGTATGGCGACAGATTTTCTGATAAATGATATTAAATTTATGAATTTTATTTTATATTATAACTTTGTCCGTTTATATTATGTTTATTTATATAGATTAAAAATGATAATAATAAAGAAGTATGTAACTGTAAAAAAAATGTTGCTCTTGGGTTGAATAAAATGTTGCCATTCATATATACGTATACAGTTAAGACGCTATGTTTTCAATAACTTCTTGATTTTATGTTTACCATAACTTTTTTCATAGTGATTTACCATAACAATATGATGCAGTCAATTTTTCTGCCAAATCAACCATGACTTGATATATGTTATAATGCGACTAAATCGCTCTCCTTTTCACGATCTGCAATGGAGATGATGAGCTCATCTCAATCTCAGTTCATGTCTAATGAGAGCTCATCGACTACTCTCCTCACTACTTGATTGGCGACTTATACTCTAATCGTAAAACTAAACTCTTTCGTCTCTCTATCTCCCTACCTGACTCTATAGTGTTCCTTTTTTTTTTTTTACTTATCAAAATTCTATATATTGTAGTTGTTTCAGAAAAGGAAATAGAATTACATAATAAATGTAAAAGGTTCATATATTCTATAGGGGAGTACTATTGACAACTTTGCATTACAAGGTAAGAATTAAAGACAAAAAGCTATATGAGTAAACATGACTGTAGGTGCTTCACTATAGATGCAACAAAGATATTGTAGTTGAGTTGCAATTTTGATTCAAAGTTTTCTACATAATGAGCTCCCTAACTTCAGACCAGATCATAAACTTCAAGGTTTCTTTGAAAAAAAATTTGTTGGCAAATCGTCTGAGGTTCCTTTCTTGCCATAAAATGTATACACAAAGTCCTAGAGCAACAAAGTGGATCAACTAGTCTACTTTCATGTAGACATTCTGGTATGATATGTGTTGAAATATGTCTGGAATTGAGTCCCCCGAATTGAGCCATAGACACTTTGTGGTGATATCTTCCCAAATATCTTTGTTGAAAGGGCATTCAAAGAAGAGATGATTCCTTGTTTCCTCATGTACCAAGGACATTGAATAAGTTTTATCAACTTGTAAGAAAGGCATTCGATCAATGATAGTTAACCTATTTTTTACGACCAGCTAGAGAATAAAAGAGGTTCGTGGTATTAAAGTCTTACACCATATTGTATTAAACCATTCAACCTTACAACTCTTACTCTGTAACAGATTCATGATAGCTTTGTTAGTAAGGGTATGAATAGGTTTATCTTTCTAGAAAAAATAATCTTGCATATCTAGATTAGGGGGTTTTCAGGTTGAAGGTGTATCAACTAAAGAGAGAGGTGCCATGAGCTACCTTGTATCAAGGAGTTGAGACTTGTGTGTAGTGTGGATATTGGAGTCAATGCCGGCCTTGGGTAGGGGCCAGCAGGGCACCTGCCCAAGGCTTACGATGAGAGAGGGCCCTAAGTTAACTCCAACAACCTCCTTCCTAGTGATGTTTTAATGTTGGCTTTTTCAACAGCCTCCTCTCCAACAGACTCCAATAGCCTCCTCCCAACGTTGGCTTTAAAATTTAAATCATTTTAAAGTTATAAGTTAACGTTAACTTAGATACGTTGGCTTTAAATGACTTTAACGTTATAAGTTAACGTTATAACTTATAAGTTAAGGTTGTGGTCCTCATGCTTATAAATAGTCATGAAATATTTAAGTGTACTTTTACCTTCTAATTTTTTTTTATTTTCATCAATATATGTATTTAAAGTATTCCAACTCAAAAATTAGCAGCAAAATTTTTTTGCAATTCTATCTTCTGAGTTCTTAGTATAATTTAAAGGTAAAGTTTCTGATTTTTTAATGTATTTTTGTTCTTTGTTTTTTATTTTTAATATTAGATATTAAATTTTGCTATTTATTTTTTCCTCTATCATAGATATAATACCATTTATATATCTTTGTGATATATTGTGAAGCTGTTGGAGTTTGGTTGTGCCTGCATACT
>JANZLF010000006.1:15017167-15035780 GCA_026546835.1 Erythroxylum foetidum | reverse complement strand
ATAAAGAACATCAAATAAATGAAACATGCCTTTCTTTATTTATTCATAAAGTCTGTACATGACTATGAACAAAAAGCCCTAAAGAGGATTGCCTTTAGGGCACTACTCTAACAAGAACCCACTTCCATTTAAACGCTACACTTAGAAGGCTAAGTTTAAATGAAAGTGGGACCCACTTCTGTTTAAACATTGTGTCTGAGGTTCTTTCCCAAAGCTTACAGTTTAAAAACAACAACAATCTGCACCATTTTGAAGCAATAACAATTCACACGATTCTTCCTTCTTCCTCAATCCCTAATCCCTAATTATGTTCTTCTTGAAATTATTTCAATTTGATCAATTTCAATCCCACCTAATTATTTCATACGATTTCAAACGTCCCTAATCCCTAATTATTTCTTCTTCTCCCACACATTGTTTTTAACCTTAGAAGAAACTTGAATGTTCTTTCGATTTCTGAATAAGAGGTCTACAATTCATTGTGGTAGGTCCATTGTTATTTGAATTTTAATGTTTTATATGTGTGGTCCCTTAACTCCACTTGTTTGTTTATGATTGTATGATATAGTCCCCTATGCTTATGGAGGTATTGCATGTATGTTGTGGGCCCTTATATGTAAATGTATTTGTGAAGACTAGATGTTGGCAGTCAATGTATTGTTAACAAAGTTGTCCACATTTAAAAAGAAGATACTTTTGTGTCTCTATTGAACATTTCTGGTTAATTTTTTCTCTAGTCTCAGCCAATAAATGTAAATGCACTTCAATGTTATGTTTATATTCTTTCAATTCAACAATTTCTCTTCACGAAAGAAAACACATTTCTTTGTATTTAAAGTTTTAAGATTTGGATGTAGACATTCCTCTGAAAATTTATATCTCCTTCAATCCAATTATTAAATATTTGAATCAATTAATGAATAAAAATGCATAAGATATTGTTGCTATAAAGAAGATGAATTATAAATGTAAAAATTTGTTGATTCAATAAAGTTAAAATAAGTATTTTATTAAGTCAAGAGGACTTCACTTCTATTAATTTTGATGATAATCGAATAATAATAAACTTAGAAATGTATGAGCTGTTTTGATGAGTTTGTTAAGTGTGCAGAAAAATGTAAGTAACACTTAGTCAACTTAGAAGGTGCGTGGTCAACGCCAGACGATATATCTACAACAGATGATACATCAACAACAGACGAAGTGTAACAATAGATGAGGCGATATAACAAAAGAAGCTCAATAACCGATGAAGCGTAACACCAAACAAAGTGTTGCACCAAACAAAGCACAACACCAAACAAAGCGTAACAATAGGCGAAGTGTGACAACAGATGAAGTGCAACAATAGACAAAGTGGAATAACAGACAAAACATAATAATAGAAGAAGCATTATTCCAGACGATAGAAAAGGAAGATATTTTAGAACGTCAGTCAGTTAGGTAGTTGGAGTTAGTTATAGGACTCAATTAATAACCAAAGATTTAAGAAGCAGTTTCCAAGAAGATAGTTGGAGACTTAGGCTATAAATACTAGTTCTAATCGAAGACTAAGATAGTGTTTTAACGAATGTTTTTACATTAGCAAAAATTCTGTATTCAAAGTGCGAAAGAAGTGAGCGAATACATCTATAACCTAAAGCTAAAAAATATATTTCTTAGAGAGAGAAAGGAAGGCTAGAGCTTGGAGAGGCTAATACAGCAGATAAAGAATACTTTGTGAGAGAGACCTGAAAAGGCTCTGTAAGTCTAGAAAGAATACTTATAAAGTTGAAGAGTATAGTGAAATCTCAGACAAACTTTAAGGACTGGACGTAACCCAAAGTTTGTGGTGAACCAATATAAAATTGGAGCGTCTATTCTCTAACCCTTTTCTTTTAATTTTCTTATTGTCAGACTAGTAGATAATATTACTTGTGATTGCATTACTTATCAACTTTAGCAAAGCGTTTTAGTAATCATTTGAATTTTCGTAAAAAAAATTCAAGAAGTCTCAAAAGATTAATATTTTCGAAAAGATTACACAATTCAACACCCCTTCTTGTGTATTCTATGTATCATATCTGATTTCTATATTAACAAATGATTTAATTCAATTGATATCAGAGCAAGGTTTCCAAGAAACACTGTCAAAAATTGAGGACAAGGATCCATGGCTGAATCACATAATTTTATAGCTGAAGATGCCTCGGTCACAAGACCTCTTGCGTTTAATGGTGAGGATTATCATTATTGGAAGGATAGGATGTGGCTCTTTATAGAATCCACATATATTGATATTTGGGATATCATTGAGAATGGTCTATATACACCAACAGATGATGAAGGCAATATCATCTCTTATGACAAATGGCTAGCCGATCAGAAAGCTCGATTTTAGTTGAACTCAAAGGTCAAGTTCTTTCTAGGTTGTACCCTAAGTAGAAGTGTATATAATAAGGTTCATGGATGCATATATGCAAAGGAGATGTGGGACACATTAGTCATTGCACACGAAGGCACAAATCAAGTGAAAGAGTCTAAGATTAGTATTATTATTCATCATTATAAGCTGTTCAAGATGAAAGATGAGGAGACTATTGCTCAGATTTTTGGACGATTTCAAACAATCATTAACGAACTTAAAGCTCTTGGGAGAGTCTACAAAAATCAAGATCACGTCAGAAAGATTCTCAGAAGTCTACCTAAAAGATGGAGACCCAAGGTTACAACAATATAAGAGGCCAAAGACTTAAACAAGCTGAAGCTAGATGAATTGCTTGGTTCATTAAAGATATATGAAGTAGAGTTTGATGTATAAGATAAAACTAGAAGAGATAAGTCTATCGCATTAAAGGTTGGTCAGAAGAATCAAAAGAATCATAAAAATATATGTACATCTTCAAAAGCATTAAATATTGAAGAAATCAAGAATGATGATGCTAGTGAATCTGATCAAGATTCAAGTAAAGATGATGATGAATTATCCTTCATTGCACGAAATATTCGGAGGATGTGGAAAATGAAAACAAAAGAAAATAAAAACTTTTTTTTAAAGAAAAATGGCAAAGACGAAGCTAAGATTGAGAAAACTTCTATCATCTACTATGAGTGCAACAAACTGGGGCATTACAAGTCTGAACGTCCATTGCTCAGAAGAAAACAGAAGAAAAGTAAAGAAAACAAAAAGAACATGATAGCAACATGGGAAGATTTGGACTCATCCGAATCTGATTCCAATTTAGAAGCATCAGAACAAGCAAATATATGCTTGGTAGCTAAAAAGGAATGTGATGATGAGGTAACTTCTAACTTTAATGATCTTCAAGAGGTGTATTTGGAATTGTTAGAAGATTCCCATACTATATTAAAGTAACATAAGATTTTGAAAAAGAAATTTGATGAAAGCTTGAAGAACATGGAAGTGTTAGAGAAAGAAAACATCTGCCTTAAGAAACAAGTAGATGATATGAAAAAGAAAGTAACTGCAGATAGATCTGAGGAAATTAATCAACTAAAACAAAGGATTAATAATCTTTCAATAGATTTATCAACATTTACTGAAAGTATTAAAAGGATGAAGATATGATTGGAAAATATAGACATCCAAAGGACAAGAGTAGTTTAGGGTTTACTAATAATAATGTTCATCATAATAAGAGTTTTGTTCCTAACAAAAGAAAAAGAAACAATATTCTTATTATTCGAGAAATTATTGTAAGTCTAACCACAAAGGACCCAAAAAAATATAGGTACCTAAGAAAGACATAATATATATTGTTGATCTCCCTTCTTGGCAAAACCAACCAACACCAATGGTACTTGGACAGTGGATGCTCATGACATATGACAGGAAGAAGGTTTATATTCCTAGACCTCCAAAATAAGCAAGGTGGATCAGTAACTTTTGGAGATAACTAGTAGGGCAAAATAGTTGGAATCGACAAAAATGGTAAACACTCATTTGCATCTATTGATAATGTTCTGCTAGTTGAAGGATTAAAGCATAATCTAATTAGTGTAAGTCAATTATGTGATTCTGGCTTTAAAGTATCCTTTAATAAAAAATCTTGTGTAGTAAAAAAAAAGGATGGTTCTGTATTCTTTTCTGTCAAGAGATGAAATAATCTCGATAAGATTAATTTAGATGATTTGAAAAGTCAAAATATTTCATATTTTGGTTAGACATGATTTGGTAAGAGGATTACTAAAAATAAGTTTTAACAAAGATTTCTTTTGTAAGAGTTTTCAGAAAGGAAAACAAGTTAAAACATCTTTTTTTCTAAAAATATTGTAACTTCATCTAGACCTCTAGAGTTGTCACATATAGATTTGTTTGGTCCAACCAGAACATTAAGCCTTGGCGGAAAGAAGAATGGTCTCGTAATTGTTGATGAATTCATTAGATTTTTTTTTGATATTGCTTTTATCATATAAAGATGAATCTTTTAAGTTCTTTAAAGTTCTTTACAAAAAGTTGCAAAATAAAAAAGGAATTTCTATTGCTGGAATTAGGAGTGATCATGGTGGAGAATTTGAAAATGAAGAATTCAGAATGTTTTGTGAAGAGAATGGATTTTTCCATAATTTCTCTACTCCTAGAACTCCATAACAGAATGGAGTTATAGAAAGAAAGAATATGAAGATTCAGGAAATGGCAAGGACTATGCTATGTGAAATGAATTTTCCTAAGTATTTCTATGCAGAAGCTATGAATATAGCTTGTTATATTCAAAATAGAGTATTTCTGCGACCTATTTTAAATAAAACTCCATATGATTTATAGAAAGGAATAAAGCCAAATATTTCTTACTTCCATCCTTTTGGTTGCAAATGCACTATATTGAATACAAAAGAACAATTGGATAAATTTGATTCTAAGATCAGTTCAGGAATTTTTCTAGGATATTCGATGTCTTCTAAAGCTTATCGAGTTTATAATCTTGTTTCTAAATTTGTTGAAGAATCTATGCATGCTAAGTTTGATGATGATTCTCATCCAGATAGAAGAGGTGATTCTAATGATGAAACTCTATCTGCTCCCTTAGTTGATAAACTAGATATGTCACCACCAGTTGATCTACCTGAAAAGGTAGAAGATATTCCTGAAAACTTTAGTCTTAAAAAAGATTGGAAGTATAAATCCTCTCACCCAAAAAAACCTGATTATAGGCAAAACTTCAGAAGGAGTGAGAACTGGTCTAAATTTAGAAGATAGGCAAATGTAGTTTTTTTTTTTCTGAATTAGAACCTAAGAAAATTGATGAAGCTCTTGAAGATGAAGCTTGGATTTTAGCCATGCAAGAGGGGTTAAATCAATTTATAAGGAACAAATTTTGGTCTTTAGTTCCTAGGCCACATAATTAGTCTGTCATAGGAACCAGATGGGTATTCAAAAATAAACTAGATGAATCAGTCCGAGTAAATGGTAACAAAGCTAGATTAGTAGCTCAAGGCTATAATCAACAAGGAATAGATTATAATGAAACCTATGCTCCTGTAGCTAGACTAGAAGCTATTAAGATTTTGATTACATATGTTGTTTGTCATGATATAAAAATGTTTCAAATGGATGTGAAAAGTTCCTTTTTGAATGGTTTTATAGATGAAGAGGTTTATGTAAAGCAATCTCCTGGTTTTGAAGGTACTGATAAACCAGATCAGGTCTATAGACCAGATCGTGCTTGGTATGATCATCTAAGTTCATTTGTTATTGGAAATGATGTTATTAGAGGACAAGTAGATAAGACTTTGTTTAGAAAACGTATCAAAAATGATTTCATTATAGTAAAGATATATGTAGATGATATTATTTTTAGTGCAACTTCTAAGAAGCTATGTTCTAGTTTAAAAAATCTTATGAAAAGTGAATTTGAAATGAGTACCAGTTTCAGCAGGAGATAAAAGTGAGCATACAAAACTTGGTAAGCTAGATGGGTTAAATGATGGAAGGTCTCTTCCGCCAAGAATCACAAAGCAAAGAGGTGCAACTATCTCAACCTAAGGTGTACCTAAGGGACATTAGTGCAAAGATTCAGAGTAATGAGGAGCTTGAGAATCTTGACAATACTACTCAAAGAATTGCTTTCATGGAAGAAGTGGAGAAGGAGTTCAAAGAAGAAAGGGATATATCTTTTAGCTCGAAGGTAAATATTGAGTTCCTAATTGTTGTTAAGATTGACTCTTTACCTTTATCTAAAAGGTTAGAGAATTTGAACAAAGAAGAAAAAATTGAAGAGACATTTAAGATATTTCCAGAGTCCGAGGACTCAGTAAAGATTGTTTAGATAGGGCATATGCTGAATATGAGAGGTCATCAATTGAGACCCTATCATGAACAATCTCACGTGGAGGAAGCTCAAACTGTGACACCTAAGGATCATAATTTTGTCATATGAGGAAAGTATGGAGTCAAGCCAATGATATTAAATAAAGTTTCTTCTTGGGAGGTAGCCCAAGGGAAGTTAATTTCTTTTTCTTTACATTTCCACATTTCTTTCTTATATGCATGCATGTTTTAAGGTTTTTTTTGTTTTTTTGAACAAAATGAGAGAGAAAATAAAACAAACAAACAAACAAAATTTCTTTTTCTATTGCTTCTAGAATTATTAGTCATTATTAAATTGTGAATTGACTAGAAAAATCGATGGCAACTTTAGCATGTACTTTTACTTTTATTATTGGTCAATGTACATTATCCTTAGAAGAGTAGTGACTAGTGATAAACAAAGGCCAATGAGATTTTAACCTTTATTATATTGACACATCCATATTAGTCTCATTGTCTTTTACTTATGTGTGACCTTTATGATATGTACATCTTGGGTTTTGATTTTTTATTTAAGACCACATTTTTATCACATGCATTAACATGAAAATGATTAGGCATTTTTTATTTTTCCAAGCTACATTAGCCAAATATCCTACCCATCATAATGAATTTTCCTTTGTTAACCCATTTGAGCTTTATTAGCCTTTTTTCTTTTACCACATTACATGCTATTAAACTTAACCAAATGTCATACACAAGCCAAAAAGCTAGTCGAGCATTTATTGATTATTGATGATTTTTGGTGTGTAAAGTTATAAATGTGGGGGTGTCCATATGTGTGAGATATATAATTGTTGGGATGTCAATTTATGTCTTATCATTGAGGTTCCCATGTTGATGTAGCTTCTTTCAATTTTTAAATGAAAAGAAAAAAGAAGAAAGAAAAAGAAAAATGTTTTAATAAAAGTATCTAGGAGGAAATGCATAAATTTTGCAAAGTTATTTACTATTTGTATTTCCTCCTAAAGTTGTATTGAATGGGTAATTTGAATATGATGCATATGAGCTAGATATGGCTTTGAAGGATCACTCCTTGTAGTTTCAATCCATTGTCATTATGGTACAAGGTATAGTCTCAACCAAAACACGTAGATTATTTAAGGAGCACTTCAAAACCACAAAACAATTTGTATAACAATGTGTATAATCCTAGATAAAGGAACCACTCCAACTTCTCATGGGAAAATCAAAGAAGACAAATAAATAAGCCTCCAACTTGATTTTAGTAGCACACATCATCATTACCCAAGAAGCTAAATATGGATGAAATTATACTGGAATTTATTCAAGAGTCAAGAGCAAAAAATTAGAGACAACAGACTTCTATACATAACTTTGAGGTACAACTTAACTAACCGACAATAATTTTAACTAAAAGGAAAATAGTTATCCTGCTAAAAACCATAAAACCTAACCATAATAAGCATATAAAGGTGGTTACACTGAGAAGCAAGAAGGAGTTGCAAGAAGATGCTAGAACCTAAAATAAAAAGAAGGATTATAAGAAAAGTCAAGAGTAGGACAAAGATATAGAGACTTCTCCTAATGTAAAGGCATTCTAGCCCACTATACCCTATCCAGCAAAGTTAAAGAAGGATCACATACGTGAACAATTTGATAAATTCCTTGAGTTATTTAAATAACTTCATATTAATGTACCACTTGTTGAAGCTCTAGCATAGATGCCCAAGTATGCAAAATTTTTAAAGGAGCTACTATCTAACAAGAAGAAGTTTAAGGAATTGGTTGCAGTGCAGATAAGCAAGGAATGCTCGGTGATTTTACAAAACAAGTTTTACTATCCTTCGTGTTATATTTAACTTGTCAATTGAGAAAGCGTTAGTTGATTTAGGGGCTAGCATTAACTTAATTCCTTATAAGTTGTTTAAGAATCTAAGATTAAGAGAACCTAAACCTACTAGGATGAGCATTCAGTTGGTTAATAGATTCGTTAAATATCCTAGGGGAATCATCAAGGATGTATTAGTAAAGGTTGATGGTTTCATTTTACCAGTTAATGTTATTATTCTCGATATAGATGAAGACGTAAAAGTATCTTAAATTTTAAGGTATCCCTTCCTAGCTACAATTAAAACCATTACTTATGTTATTGATGGTAAACTAGTCCTTAGGGTGGGAGAATAAATGGGCACTTTTAAGATATCTGATTCTATAAGATGTGCTCTTGAATGTGATGATTCCTATTACTTTATTGAAGCTAATGATTGTGTAACTTCAAACATTATGCAAGAAATTACGTTTAATGGTATGCAAGAATTTTCTATAACTTAACATAAGGACGAACATGAAGATAATAAGCTCTTCATGAGAACGAAAGAAGTTAAGGAAATACATAGAGATATAGAGACAAAATTAAAACCCTCCATTGAAGAAATGAAAAAGCTAGAGAGTTAAAGACAGTCCCTGAACATATGGAACATGAGTTTCTTTAGAAGATTTCAAAATTACTACTAATTATCACTTCAAATCTAGAGGTGGGACAAAAGGAAAAGCTACTGAAGTGCTTAAGGAACATAAAACGCCATTGTATGGAAGATCTTTGACACTAAAGGGCTCGACCTGTCTTTTTGCACCCACAAAATCTTAATGGAGGAGTTTAAACCTATGGTACAACCTCAAAGGAGGTTGAATTTGAACATAAAAGATATGGTAAAAGCTAAGGTAATTAAACTCTAAGATCTTGGAGTGATTTACCACATTTCTGATAGTCATTAGGTGAGTTTGGTGTAGTTTGTGCCAAAGAAAGGAGGAATGGCATTTATCTCCAATAAAAAGAATGAGTTGATCCTTACAAGAACTGTCACTAGATGGAGAGTATACATCGATTACAGAAAGTTGAATGATGCAACTAGAAAGGACCACTTCCCTTTACCCTTCATGGACCAAATGTTGGAACAACTAGCAAGACATATGTATTACTATTTCTTAGATAGACTTTTAGGCTACCATCAAATTCCTATTGCTCTAGAATATCAAGATAAAATTTTTTTTCCTATGGTACCTTCACATATAAAAGAATGTTGTTTGAATTACGTAATACACCTACTACATTTCAATGGTGGATGATAGCCATCTTCAAAGATCTAGCTGAGGACATTATGGAGGTATTTATGGATGATTTCCTTATTTTTGGTGATTTGATTGGTTTATGCTTCCATAATCTAGAGAAAGTACTCGAAAGAAGTGAGAAGACAAATTTGGTGTTAAATTAGGAAAAGTGTCACATTATTGTACAAGGTATAGTCTTAGGCCATAAAATTTCTCACTATGGTATTGGGGTAGATAATGTCAAGATTGAAGTCATAGAAAAACTACTACCCCCTCCTTGGTTAAGGTAATAAGGAGTTTCTAAGGTCATTTGAGTTTTTGTAGAAGAATTATTACAGACTTGTCAAAATTGCTAAGCCTTTGACCAAGTTACTAGAAAAGGACATACCTTTCACTTTTAATAAAGAATGTTTAAAGGTTTGTAACATTCTAAAAGAAAAATTGGCTAAGGCCTCAATTATGGTTGTACTAAATTGCAATTTACCCTTTAAGTTAATGTGTGACGTAAATGACTTTGCAGTATTGATAGGAATGAATTTTGTTATTTTTATATGATATTTCATTGGAATCCATTCTTTTTTTGTGTTTAATTGCTCAATTTATGTTCCTATAAATTTTACATGTAGATTTAATGATGGAATATAAAATTTTGATGACAGCATAAAGAATTGGAAGACAAAGGAGCTGAATGACATAGCAAA
Source organism: Erythroxylum foetidum (assembly GCA_026546835.1). Lineage (NCBI taxonomy): Eukaryota > Viridiplantae > Streptophyta > Magnoliopsida > Malpighiales > Erythroxylaceae > Erythroxylum > Erythroxylum foetidum. Next base: position 15,025,700 of record JANZLF010000006.1, on the reverse strand, counting down.
AGAAAGCTTAAAATGGAGCAACATATGACGATATAGACAACCTTTCTTCAATCCTTTAAAAAACTTAGCCCTTGACATAGCTCAAGCATTGAGAGGCTACAAAACGCATCAAAAAGAGGGCTTAGGATGTCCAAAATGACAACCATTTGGAGAAGCATTAAGGAGGCTTTAAAATGTAACATTTGATGGAGCCTTCATCAAATCCAAAATGTAGTAGCAACATCTAAGAGGAAAAAGAAAAACGGCAACACATTGAGACTTAAAAGGTTGGCTTGGATTTGGTAATTCACACATCCCTAAGATATAAATAGAAGCAGGCCAAAAACATTAAAGAGTGTGGAGAGTTGACAGCATAACAAAAGACCAAGAGAGAGTGTAACATACCACTTCCATAGAGCATATGTTGGACCTCATTTCTAGAGCACAACTATCCAGAACATCATAAGGTGTGATTGTATTATCCTGTAGGGTTATTTCAAAGAACCCTCATTAGCCATCATCCCAAAAGGGTGAGATGCCCCTACTAGTCAAACACCAAAATCACAATTAACTTCTTCAGAATAGATTTTGGGAAACTTCAAACAGGAATTACAATTTGACACTTTCTAGAACAATGTTCTCCATTGTCTTATCTTTTTAATGATACCAAAATCATTTATTTTGGTTCAGAAATATGAAAGTTATACCCCAAACATTTTCAGACAATTATTACATTGAAATAGTACACTATACTCAAATTCCATCAAGAAATTGAAAGTTTTAGAGGCTGAATTAAAATTTGATTTCTTCAAATAATTTGTATCTTTATGTATGTAGTTTATTTAGAAACAATAATCATCCCATTGGATGCTCTACAGGTCAGGATATCATCAAAATACCGAAGTATGTTCAGTAAAATATGCAATTCATACTCTTTCAATAGATACCCTTACTTTGATTCAATTAATCTTCCACAAATCAAAACCAAAAGCTATACATTTTATGGAGAGATAGAGAAATATGTTAGGAATCTATTGGTTTAAAAATCAAGTCATTTTGAGGTCAGATGACAAAGTTATGGCTAAAAGAGTCAAAGATATTTAGGTCTAGGAACACCTACGGGTCGTGATTGCGATGAGTTGCGGTCACCACTTGCGAGCGATGTCGCGATCATAACTTACGCGAAAGTTTCTGCAGAGTCATGATTGCGACGAGTCACGATCACGACTTATCCCTTTTTTTCCTTTTCTCCCTCCCTATTTTGGTAAAAAGGGCATAACTTTCACTAGAGATATCGGATTAAGATTATTTAGACTGTTTCAAAGAGGACTTCTAAACCTACAACTTCTTTGCAGAACCTGAAAAGATATTTTGCCTCCAAATGGGTCAAAATTTCAAATCAATAAAGCTATCCCGTATGTCCATCCTATGCAACATCACAAACTTCTAATGATTATATCTCTCAACTCTGATATCTAAAAATTTCATACTTTATATCATTGGAAAGTTAAAAAGATAAGCTATAAATTTCAAGTAGAATACTTTATCTAATTCAACCTAGATTAACACATATTTTCCCTAAAGTAAAAATATGAATTTTACTCCTATGGAAAACTTGAAATTTGCACTGTACAAACTTAGAATGTCATGAGCATAACCATTCAACTACTAATATTATTTCATTAAACTATCTAATCTCTACTCATTTGACTCATCACCTACAACTAATTCTCATCATTCGCAAAAATCTTGTCTTTCTTTTCCATAATATCTCACTTATATGTATAACAATAATTCATGTTCAAGATTCATCATCTCAAGTTGTATATGTAATTTCAACTCAACATCATCCATACACAGTTCACATTTCATTAACATCATAAGATAAGAGTTTACAAAGCTTTAATGGCATCTCATGCCACAATATATCATTTCGCAAAATCCTCAAACTACAAAAGATACTTGAATGATAATTGCTCAAAAAGCAACTACAACCTTATTTTACATAAAGTACTCGAAAATAAAAAAATGCAAATTCGGAGTGATGCCTTAACTCTCTTTCACTCGATCTCTTGCTCATCATCTGAATAGGGGAAGAAGAGAGGGAGTGAGCTTAAAAGCTCATAGGAAACAAGTTCATAATAGAGAAATAAACAAAACCTTGAAAATATTCATTTTTAAGAGAAAATTCATATTGAATTTATAAAGCACATGTTTGTCAAATTCTCGTCATGTAATCCAATTCACAAATAACATAATTTATGCATTCATCAACTTGTTCATAAAATCATAAACACTTAAACACACCAGAATGATTTGGGTAGTCCAAAATAGAACGTAATCCACATTTTCACATAATGGTCCTGTGTGGCCATGAATAGAACGTACTATCACAATCCCACTTAATGTTCTTGTGTAGCTGTGAACTTAGGAGAGCCTATTAAGGAGTTCCATGCCACTAGCAGGCAAGTGGGAGAAGCCTTTGGTCAAAGTGTACTTGACTTAACTTAGGGGACTACAAAAAACTCACATAACATGTATTTCATGACTTGAAAACAGATTGCCCAAAATGGCACTTTTTCGAAAACATGATTTTCTTAACATTTTGCCATAAAGGCATGTTTCAAAAACACAATTGTTCATGAACATGAAATATGTCACATGCATTTCCATCAACCAAATTCATATACCAAACATATAACAAATTCTTTCAAATCATTCAAAAGCAATAATTGTCATATTTATGAAGCAATTGAAATCATTTAATACTCTTATATTTGAAAAGATAATCATGTCTCATTACACAATTATAGACATGGAACCCACCTAATTGGTTTGCAAAAATTCAAACTCAAAGTTACCTCTCCTCTTGCTCTTGGACAGGGTTCTCTTGGTTTCCTATAACAAACCAATTTTTCTCATTCAATACACATTCACATGTAAATTCATAAAACTTCACAAATCAAAAATGCTAAATTTGAACTTAACCCTAACCTAACCATAGTTCATTTAAGCTAGAAAAACCAAAACCTTAGCTTAGAAATCCAAAATCAATATGGTTTCATCTTTCTCTTCTTTCTTCCTTCATTTCCAACACAAACCCTAGTCTCTATGTAATCTCTTTTTGAACCTAGCGAGAAGAAAGATGAAGACCTACCTCTAACAAGTTGATTTCCTCTTCTTTTTCTTCTTCTTTCTTCTTCTTTCTTCTTCCTTCCAAGCTTCCCACAATTTTCCTTCTTCTCTTCTCTTCTTTATGTGTTCTTCCGCTCTCTTTAGCTTCTCATCATACTTCTCTCTTCTTCTCCCTTCTATTTTCATTTTTTCCTTCTTAAAAGGCAAGACAACATTTCCCTTTTCCTATAATACCTTTACTGAGTGTGAAAGTCCATTTTACCCTTCCTTATATGCCTTGTGTTCTTTATCCTTAAGCGAACTACCAAAAAAAATGCCCTTATATAATCTTACTACCTTAATTCAATTAACCCATAAATAAAATCCGAATAACCTTGACATAATATAACAATTAATTCCAAAATTAATCTATCATGTCCTCATAATTTATTTAAGTCATGTCTAACTCAATAAAAATAATAAGAAAAATTTTGGGGGCCAACATTTCTCCCCCTCTTAAAAGAATTTCATCCTCGAAATTCTTATCTGACTAATCAAGAGGCAGGGGTATGTTTCCTCTTATGCTCCTCCGTTTTCCCATTTAACTTCATCACTCAAATAAATTCTTTCAAATGACCATAGTCGATAGACTTACCAGGTATTTCTATTACTTATTTAGTCATTCACTTTCTTAACTAGTCCCTTAATATATATATCTCCGATTACTCACAATTTTCCACTTCTTACGTCGATAACACAAATATCAAATCATAACAATTTTTTTAGCATACTTGCATGTAACAAATTATGAATCTTAGACATCTTTGTTAGTAATACTAACTCATAAGTCAATGGTTCAGTTCTTAATAACTTTATATGGATCAATACAATTCAAGCTTAATTGCTTGTTTATCCTAACCTGAGCACCTCTTGCACTCAATCTAAACACACTTTGGGAACGTGATACTCTTAAAAACAATTCACCCTTCGCTTCATAATTCACATCTCTATAATGTCTGTATACTTAACTCTTATGTCAATCTCACTGTATTCTATACCTTTGGTGTTAATCCACCTACTTCATTCATTTTTCTCGCGTCACTTAATTCCTAATACGGATTAATTTCACTTATCAGTAACATCTACGATCAATTCTAGCCTTCAATCATCTTTGGCCCTATTCATCCAAATAAAGAGGCGGACAACTCTTTTTGTCATATAACGCCGCATGGTATTTAATGTTATCACTAGTATAATAATTGTGATGCTTAAAGTCAAATAGAACTATACACTGATCTCATGTTCCTGTGAGCTCTAAAATGTAAGCTTTAAGCATATCTACAACAGTCAAAACTATTGGCAACTCACAAGTAAGCATGATTTAAATGAATTATGAGGTGTTGATAGATTTATTTTTAGAGATTAAATTTTTATGTCCATGTTAGTAGGATTTTTTCATGGGTTAGTTCAATTAAAAGTAGTAAGAATGCATAAAGGGTATTTTTGGTAGTTCACTTAAGTTTAAAAACCATAAGGCATTAAAAGAAGGGCAAGTTAGATTTTTCTCAATCATTAAGGGTAAAATGGGAAGAAAGAAGTGTTGTCTTCTTCCTAAAGAAGAGAAAAACGAAAATAGGAGAGAAAGAAGAGAAATAATGAAAACAAAGAGAGAAAGAAGAGAGGTTTTAGTTCTTGAGAGTAAAGAAGGAAGCGCAAGTAGGGTTTCATCTTTTCTTAGCTTTTAAGAGTGAATTTGAGGTTGTTAAAAAGAGAAAAAGAAAGAGGCAGATAAGATTTTTCATTTAAGCCAGGAATCTTATTTTGGTGAAGACTTAAGGTAAGCTTATTTGAAAATCATTTGGATTTTGGAAGAGTTTTGGTTCATGAAACTTAAGAAATGCATAGGTTTAAGTATTCTAGGAACGATTTTATTGAATATATTTTATAGGTTTTCAAATTTGCAACCCTATTGAATTTGGGATGTAAAGAGAATCAAGAAAGGCAACAAGAGTAAGAGGAGGGATATCTTTGAGCAAGTTATAAGCAAGGAATTCAAGGTGGGTTACATTTTTGTAATTAAGTAATAAGCCATTAATGTTTCTTCCAAATCAAGAAAGTTAAATGTTTTTAATTATGTGATAAATGTGCATTTGTTGCTCTTTGAATGCTTTGAGAAAGTACTATGGGTTTAGTATGTGAATATTGTGTTGATGACTATGAAAAGAATATGAAAATGATTTTTGAAAAGATATTATGTCTATAAAATCAAGTTTAGGAAAAGTGTCATAGTTGGGCAACATGTTACAAGTTATAAAATGCATGATTATGTGGGTTTGGTTTGGTCTATTTTGTATGTCAAGTGCACAAAACACAAAAAGAATAATAGAAGAGATTAAGGGTAAGATGGGCTTATGGTAGTGGTGTCAATGGAGGTGGTGCATTTTGAAATGCATATCTCAGGTGGGAAGGTAAGGGTTTTAGTTCTACAGTAGGGGGCTTTACAATGAAGGTTGGTGTGGACGCGCCCATTCTCTCTAACTTTTCTTGCATACCCTCTTCACACAAATCCCTTCACTCACACTCTTATCCCTATGAACTTCAACAACTTCCTCAACTTCCTTTTCAATTTCCTTTTCAACCTTATTCACACAATCATCCATAACATCAATCTTCATATAAGCACTTTCATCCATTGGTTTCTTCAAAGATTTAGTCATATTGAATTCAACCTACTCATCATCAATTCTCAAAACTAGTTTTCCTTCAGACAAATCAACTAATTCCCTACCAATATTTGTAAAGGGCCTACCCAAAATCAATGTACAATTCGTATCTTCTTCAAAATCCAACACAACAAAATAAACAGGAATTATAAATTTATCCATTTTTACCAGAACGTCTTTGATTACCCCCAATGGTCTCTTAATGGATTGATTCGTGAGTCAGATAAGCATAGATATTAACATGACTTCCTAACCCTAATTTCTTGAAAATAGACAAAGGCATCAAGTTAATACTTGTGCCTGAATCACATAAGCATTTAGAAATTTCAAAATCACCAATAACACACAGAATAGTAAAACTCCCTAGATCTTGTAGTTTTGAAGGCATTGTCTTTGTGATGATTGAACTCTAATTTTTTGAACGTCACCATCTGATTGTCTTCCTAATTGCATTTTTGTGTCAATATGTCCTTGAGAAACTTCGCATAATTGGGCATACATTCCAATGCTTCCACCAAAGACAAATTAATCTGAAGTTTCTTCAACTTCTCCAAAAATTTGGGAAACTGGGCATCGACTTGATGTTATCTCACCCTTTACAGCTATGGAATCTTAAGCTTGTAGGGTGGTGGTGGTATACATCGCTTCTCTTCTTCTTTGTCTTCTACCTTTTCCTTTTGTTGGAAATCTTTTCGCAAACTTAGCTCATCCAATTACTTGCCACTCTTAAGTGTTATTGCCTTAAGTTGTTCCTTTCGATTGGCCTTAGTATTGCTTGTAAGCTTCCCGTATTCCTAGAAGACAAAGCATTAACAAGTTGACCTATCTATACCTCCAAGTTATGGATTGATGAAGCGTGGTTCTTCACAATCTGGTCAAACTTTGCCTTCATTCTTTTTGGACTCTCTTCTAGCCTTCTTTGGCCTTCCTCTTGACTTTAGAACTTTCAACCCAATACATCTACTAACTTGTCCATTTTGTTCACAAAAGATGATCTTGTTAAAATCTGGTAGCTCCTTATGCTCTCACTTGGCCACCTGCATTGTTAGTGCTCCATAAAAAATTTAGGTGGTTTTTCCACCCAGGATTGTAAGTGTTAAAGTATGAATTGTTACCTTGTTGCAGCTGACCTAAGTAATTTACTTGTTTTGTACCATTCGCTCCCAGTAAGAAGCATTAATTTGTGTCATGATTGTTTTGCCCAAATAATTTGTTGAATAAAAAATATAAGTATGCTAAATTTGGATAAAATGGTAGATTTCAAAACTTGTTAGAAATCAAAATTATAGCGGAAGCAATATAACAAAATCAACATTCCAAGCCATACATGATACGGTATAAAGAAAATAATTTACATAAACAAAAAGATGGAAATTTATTACTGACTCCTTTGCTATAGATTTAACTTCTTGTTGTGTTATCCTTTCCTCGGCAATGTATCCTCTTCTCATTATTGCATCCTCTTCTTGTTATTATATCTTTGACCAATCCGATCTGCTACTTGTTCTCCTTAGATAACTTGGTTAACAAGATCCTTTGGTGGGAAAGGCGAAGAAAACTTGAAGAGATTTTGCCTTAGAAGAAAGAAGCCAATGATGAGACACCTCTCATGCAAATTTCAGCCAACATATGCACGATAGGAGAGGGAGAGATAAAAATTCAACAACACCTTATATTCCTTATCAATTTTGGTTAAGCCTTAAAAAAAATAAGTAAAATACATCTAGTGCATCATATCCTTCCTTAATCAATCATAAAGAAGCCAATAAATGACACTCTTCTCATTTATTTTAAGATGGCTATATGAAAAGACCAATAACCTAAATGATGCATCTGAATTTCGATTTTGTGTGATGAAAGAAGGAAGATGGTCCATCAAATGCACCTCTTTCTTCTTTAATCCAATGAATGCTAAATGGTTACATGCTATCTTAAAAGACAACCATTAAACTATTTAATGATAAGATCATTATTCCATTTGATGATGATAAAGCAAGTTAAAAACTGTCTTAAATATATCAAATCAATGTTAAATGTGCAGCTGCACATTTAGCCCATTAAAACCGAAAATCCACCTCCTTTTATCTTTAATAACTTTGTTTTAATTTAATTAATCAAACTAATCAAATTAAACCTAAGTCTAGCCCATTTCTAAATGTTCGTATGGGTTTCTAAATTAACAGTTAATTAAAGTAAGCCCAATATTCAATCATAGGCATTAAAATCTCTATTCGTACTTCTTACTTTGCTTGATAACCTTCCTAGAAGCCAAATGAGGAATCTAATTGGACTTATATAATTTAAGCTCTAATAAGTCTGGAATTAATTTAATTTCATTATAATTAATTCCAACTTATTAACTAAATGAAATTCCACTAAAGACAATTAGTTAAATTTTTGAATTACTAAATACTATGAGAACATATGTTTCAAATAAGATATCCAATTACAAACTCTAATATGAACCATATTACAGCCATTCGCACAATAAATGGTGCAATTATCGTTTTGTCCTTATATTGGTTTTTTCTTCTACATCTCATGTTTTACACTATATGGTGATTAACACACAAGATCTCATCTTGGTGTGAAGACTTGATGGGTAGCTAGTCCATCAAACTACTGACACCAGTTTATTCACCAATCTCCGTAAAACATCTAGAAGTGATGATATCACTCTAAACTCTTTATTTTAGTGAATATTCCTTGATATATGT
>JANZLF010000006.1:14938346-14964311 GCA_026546835.1 Erythroxylum foetidum | reverse complement strand
TTCGTCTCGAAGTCTCTTTCTGGCCGAAGTATTCCCTTGTGGTCGAGGCCCAATTCCCATGCCAACAATGTAATCTGATCTTGTACCCAAGACTTTGTCGCACACTTCATCCACTGTCATGGGATGACCTTGTTCTATTGAATGTGTCATTTCATGACACATTAATTCCTAGAAAAGTAAGAATAAATTACATACACATTCTCATGTAGCAAATATTTGTAAATGAACTATGTACTCACCCATTTTGCTTTGCATTCGGGAGTTGTCCATTGATCTTTGGTTTCATTATAATGAGTGTGATACCATAGCTTCATCCGGTCACACTCTTCTCCTTCCCTGTCAGTCTGTTGTAAAGAAATATATTACTAGTAATTTTTTTCATAAATTTTTAAAATGTCAATCAAAGTAAAATATAATTTAAAAGATAATAACTCACAATCTCATGTCGTATCGCTACAAAGGCCTTGGAGTCGGAGTTTGCTGGACATTTGACCTGACTCCTTGCCATTTTAGCTTTTTGACTTTTTTCCTAATCATACACGTAGCAAAATCTATTATAACATCTATAACTCACAATTCATAAATTCTAAAATATAATTAATTATGAAAGAAGTTGTGAAATAAAGTTTTTTTCTCAAATAAAAACTAACCTTTGTAGCTGATTGTTCCCAATACTCGCATAAATCCATCCACTCTGCTATTGTGACATTATACGACTTCATATCCTTTCCGTGCCTGGTCAAATGTTTTTTTAAATTATACCTTTGATCTTTAGACCTTAAAACAAGAAACCTCTTCGCAGCATCATGTACTTTGTTGTCAGTCCTCATTCCTTTGACTTCCAGCTTTTGCTGTCCAAAATTTTAAATTATTGGTCAATGCTTTAAGCATATGAAAAACACGAACAAATTGGATTGGATTAGAATACTTATGTCTAACTTATCAAATACAATGTCCAATTCATCATTAGTAATTTTTGAAAATTTTGTTCTCATAGGTAAGGAAGTTCGGGATACCACACTAGTCTCACTGGATGATTTGGACGGCTGTACGGAGTTGGTTGGTCGTCCTTCAGTAGGAGAGATCTCTATCTCTAATATTTTACCAATCACCTTACTAATCTTTGATAATCCGTGTCCTTTTGTGACACCCCTTGTTTTTTTTGCATTAGTCGTGGATCCTAAAATAGCAAAGAATAATTTATAATTATGTTAATAACTTTAATTAATGTTAATAATTAATATTAAGATCATACCTGCAGTTCTTGTAGAAGAGGAGCCAACAGTAGAAAGAATTGTGTGATTTACTAGTGTCAGATGATTAGAAGCTGGAGGCATCTCCTGAGAAGTTAATGGAGAACTAATATTGCGTCACATATTCAAAATTTGTTCATACTTATCTCTCGGATGAATACTAGGCACAGATGTGACTTTTTTTGGTGTTGTAGTAGGATCAGAAGGTGCATGGGTTTGAGCTTGTGCTTGTGGAGGTGCAGGTGCAGGTGCAGGTGCAGGTGTTTGATCTTGTGGTTGTGTAAAACATTTGATTACCCCATGTCATTAACCTAACTTTCAACATAAATATAATTATTGTAAAACAAACTATTCACAATATAAAGTAAATAGAAATCTAAATAATCATAATGACAGTATATTACCTTTTATATGTATTAATGAAGAGATAGATGATTGTGTCTTACTTTGTATTTGAATTCAACCTGCAAACACAATAGTTGAAAATAAGAAAACAAGATACTAATTTTTAATGAAGAGCTAGATGATTGGGAATGGAATGTATACAATGTGATGCCTACACCCTTGCCATCTATAAAAGAAGCACACCATTGAGAATTTAAGAATTAACTAGTCATTGGCATTACACACAATTAGGAGACAAGTATCAACTTATTATCTATTGTTCTGTTAACATGGCATTGTTGCTATCATCTATAAAGATTTTCAATCATCACTTACATTCTTATGATTGTGTGCATTTCTCTGTAGTTTTATGTTCTAACTCATTTCAGGTTCCCTTTTGCAAGAAGTTGTCATTATATTGAAGATGATAAGTAGAATGTAGGCACAAAATACATAAAATTGAATTCAAATAATCTTAAAGTATCAGTAAGTCAGCAACAGATTTGTATTTAGAAAGTGTATAACGTCCAAAAACAAAGCTTAACTAAAGTTTGATCCTATATGTTTAATTGAAGGGAAACTTTCTCTCTTGAATTTGTTTCAGGAAAGTAATTTTAGTAGTAGGTTCAGGTTGCATCATCATCAATGACTCAAGTGTTGAATTGAAAATGGCTCTAACAACAAATTTCATAATAATCCAACAAACCTGGAATGCATGTGCATAAATGTTCTTTTTTTAACATGTAAGTTCAGAACTCAAGTTTACAATTAATGATTTCTTCACTCAGTAGCTTTATGAATGATATACATGCTTAGGTGATGTATATCCAATTAGCCAAATGCTACGGTAAGATGATCCTTTGCCCTCTAATATGCATTTAGGTGTTATCTAATCATTTAAATATTTTCAGGCATATTAGACTTAAAAGTTTGTCAAAATTATGTTGAGAAAACAAGAAAATAGCAGCAATCTATCAGCTCTCAAATTTGGTTACATAAATACTCTAACAATAATACTTTCATATTCAAGTTGCATATTTTTTAAATTCCAACTTTAGAAAACTAACTTGGGGAGGTTTTCTAATTCCCTTATAGCTTTTAAATAACTCCCCTAGACATACCCAAACACAAACTAAGTACAGGAGACTAGTTCCCAAGGCATAGATTAATCATAATCAAGCAAATACACAGCTTGGACAACCATCTACACAATAGATCAAATTGTGTATTTCTTCTTTTCAAAGATATTATAGGCCTTCAACTTTAACCTGTGAGACTTATACAATTAGTAAATGTATAATGAGATGCAGGAAAATCACATATAAACATTTAAACACAACAGAAACGGAGTATGTAAGGGCTAAAAGTTTTCTCATCGATCAATATGCCAACAACAAACATGAACTCCAAAATAAAAAAAAATGCAGCAAAGGATAAGGTTTCAATTGTTATGTAGGTTTGTTTCACAAAGTGATTTTTCCAAGTGTTTGATCTAAATGTAAGTGTATCCTATTCCCGAATTCAGACTACCATCCTAATACATTTTATGATTTTAATAGATCATCTTTCTTTTGTGACAATCTTCTGTTTTCCAGAATTATAAACTAAGTTCCTCTTTAAGCGATCTGTTGGTACCTGATCCTATTCTTGAAGTAATATACAAGAACAAACACAGGCTTAGTGAGCCAACTGCAGCTAAAAAATCTGATACCCATCAGATCATGTTTGTAGATGTCCAACAAACTTGGAATGTTTTGGGAGGCAGGGGAGATGTATAGTAGTATGGTGGTGAAGGAGACTTGGGGAAGAAGCTAGGGAAGCATTATTATTTTTTAATGACCCTTTGAAACACTAACATGTTATTTTTTAATGACCAAACAACTTGGATTAAAGCATTATAATATGCTTCAGATCTCTCCCTATCTATGTTATACAAATGAAAACGACTCTGTAGCCTTTTCATACCCAGCATTTCATAGTTTCCCACCGTCAATGACGCTCTTAGGAAAAAAAGTTTATATGACGATCCAATTGGTTTGATATACATTATTATCCTCCAATATAATGTCGGTGACAAATAAATGAATTATTTGGTGCTGTGGAGTTAATTTAACTAGTTTTGCATGACTTTACATGATTCAATTTACTAATAATCTGGATTTGCTGATGACGCTACAACTTGGAATTTCACTGGCCTCTTGTATCTTTAGGTTACTTGATAAGCAAATTGGATTAAATGGACAAGCCAGCATGAATATATAATAGGTTTAGGAAAACCTTGTTCTATTTTAATGAGTTTGATAGTGACTACCGGTTACAAAGCTATAAACATTGTATTATTGAAAACAACAATTCCTGTTTCCCACACTACGTATATGACATAAATTTTGAACTAGTTGAAAAGCTCTTAATGTCCTTCTGTGACATTAAGAAGCTTCCATTATCTGTGCTAATCATGCATCGATTATTTTCAAGATTTAAGATAAATATACATATGTATAAAAGAACCTTATGTTAACACCACTTATAATTGAAGGAAGGTCCACCCCAGAACTAGAGGATAAGCACTATATATATAAGCAATGTACATAAGTCAAGGTTCTTTCAAGAAGGCACATTACTGACTTGGGGTTGGGTTGTCCTCCAGTTCTAAGGCTGACCTTCCTTCAATTAACTTGGCCTTAACTCAATGATTTCGAGTTAGGCTTATTTTTATCATTCATAAGTGTTATAAAATTGTCATTCATAATTGTTATAAAATTAGGTAAGCTTTAGGATTTTTATTGTAATTTATCCAATTGTTTATTGATGTGTGGTTTAAGAGTTATTGGTGGTCCCAACTACATTTTATTTATAAGGAAGAAGAATGAGTTGTCCATTACCTTCTTTTTCAAGTTTGGACTATATCAACTCTTATAAGGAGAGGAGATCCCAGTGGAAATCTTAGGCACCAAGGAAAAGATCTTCAGGAATAAGACAGTTCAACTGGTTAAAGTCCTGTAGAGAAATTATTCTGTGGAAGAGGCCACATAGGAGTGCTTGGAGGCCATAAGGAAAAGTATCCATACCTCTTCTACGATTCAGGTAAGAATTTCGAGGACGAAATTCTTTTAAGAGGGGGAGAAATATTGGCTCCTGAAAATTTTTCTTTTTTAATGATAAATAAGCATGATTAGATTATTTTGGGGTTTTGCTAGATTATTTTATGTTTGAATTAATTAGCATATTAATGTGAGTAAGATAATATGATATAGGTTAAGGGAATTAAAGTTTAAGGTGGTAAGTTTGCATAAGGGGTATTTTGGGAATATCACTTAAGCTTAAAAACCTTAAAGCATTAAATGAGGGGCAAAATGGACATTCTGCAATCATTAAGAGTATAAAAGGGAGAAAGAAGACTTGTCTTGCATTTGGAAGAGGGAGAAAACGAAATTAAAGAAAAAAGGGAGAGAAAGAAGAGGGCTAAGTTAGGTTTCAATTTTTCTTAACCTTCAAGAGGGATTTTGAGAGTAATCAAGAAGGGAAAAAGGAAGAGGAAGGTTAAAGCTTCCATTAGAGTCAAGAAGCTCATTGTTTGGTGAAGGTTCAAGGTAAGTTGGTGTTTTAATATTTGAATTTTGGGAAGGGATTTGGTTCAAAAAGCTTAGGAAGTGCATGGGTTTAAGTATCCTAAGGTCAATTTCATGCATATGGTTCTTTGGGTTTTCCAATTGGAGTTGATTTTGAATGGGTTTTTGTCAATGTTCAAGAGAGGCAAGAGGAGCAAGAGTAGAGGCTTTTTGAGCAAGGTTTTCAAGCAAAGAAGTTAATGTGGGTTTCATTTTTATAATTAAGTTAATGAGCCATAAATGTTTTTCAAATAAAGGGAATTTAATGATTTTCCAACTACCTTATAAATGTATATTTATTGTTTTTTAAAGGATTGAGAATGTGCCACATGTTGATGTTTGTGAATTTTGGGAATGAATTTTATATGCTTCACAATTGTTGTATTTTGTTGCTTTTGAATGAGTTGAGAAATGGCTTTTATGCTTGGTTTAGGAATGTGGTTGATGAATTGTGAAATGATGATGGCCTGTTCTGTCAGTCAAGTGCACTTGTTTAAAGGTTTCTCCCGCCTGCCCACTGGTGACATAGAGCTCTTTCACGAACTCCCTTAAGTTCACGGCTAAGCAAGATCATTTTATGAGATTGTGATAGTACGTTCTGTTCACGGCTACACTAAACCCTTAGGGGAAATGTGTTAGTACGTTCTGTTACGGACTACTCAAATTATTCTGATGTGTTTATGCTTATATGCTTAGTGGATAAGTTTGATGAATATATGAATTATGTGGTTTGCGAATTGGTTGATATGTTAAGAATTTAAGGAGTACGGGTTTCATGGATTTCATATGAATTTGATTTGATCATGAATGTTTCAAATGGTTTTGCTTGTTATCGATTATAAAACTATTACCCGCAAGCCTTAAGCTCACCCCCTTTCCTTCCCATCTTCAGGCAATGAATAAGATAGCAAGTGATCGAGTCGAGAATCAAAGCATCACTCTAGTTTACATGTTTTGTTTTTGAAGCTAGATTATGCAAAATAATGCTTTAGTTGCATTTTGAGTGATTCTAGTTTTTGTAAACTTTGTATTTTGGATTATTGTTGTAAAGTAGCTCGAAATGCCCGATAAAGCATTGTAAAACTCTTTTTTTTAAATGTGAATGAAATATATATATATATATATATATAATGTTTTGCTTATGATTTCCAAAGTCTTTATATTGCATTTTCAAGTTTTTCATAAGGGTAGAAATTATGTTCTGAATTCAAGGGGAAAATTATATTGATCTAGGTAGAACTAGACCAAGTTGTCTTCAGGAAAGTTGTAGCTTATCCTCTTAGCTTTCCAATGCTATAAAGTACTTAAATTTTGGATATCGGAGTTGGGAGATATGAGCATTATAAATTGATAATGCTGCATAGGATGTATATTATAACAGCTATGGTGAATGATGAGAGGTTGTGTATGTTATGAGTCATTTGAGTTGAGATTTGGGAGTTTGATGCACTCAAACTGGTAATTGAATGTTTAAGGAGTGGTATTGTATTAGAAGAAGTGAAATTAGGAAGATTATGAATGAAAATAATGTTAGAATGGATATAGGAAGCATTGGAGGGGTTTGGGAAACCCCCATATCCATTTAACGGACTTTAGGTCCGTTTAACGGACCTTCTCGAGTTAAAAATGACTCCCAGAATTGCCCATGTCCGTTTCATGTTTGTTAAACAGACCTTCTCGGATGAAAATGGCTTCCAAGCCTATGTATGTCCGTTAAACGGACATTCATGGGATAGCTACAGTAGATTATGATTTTTTTAAAGGTAGAATCTCACTTTGTGGTCTTCATTAAAGTTGTAGATATAGAAGTTTTCTTTCAAATGGTCTAAGAATGACCTCAATCCAGGCTTTATAGAAAAAGTTATGCCAATTCTCCCAAGATAGGTATAATATGATTGAGGATATAAACATGTTTGAATCTTTTTGTCATAACTTCATCATCCGACCTCCAAATGAAGTGATTCTTGAAGCAATGATTTCTTAACACATTGTTCTATCCCTTAATAAAAATTGGTAGCTTTTGGTTTTGATATGAACAAGATTGAAGGAAAGATAATGAGGCGTCGGTTGAGAGAGCGTAACTGGGGTATGAACATACTTTGGCTTCTTAAACATAACTTCTTCTGTAGAGTTCCAATTGAGATAGTTCTTGCTTCAAATTAAATTAAAGATTTGGAGCTACAATTGTTTTGAAGAATTCAATTATGATTTTGGTGATTCACTGGTGTGGGCACACCACCCTTGTGGGATATGGCTAATAAGGGTTCTATG
Source organism: Erythroxylum foetidum (assembly GCA_026546835.1). Taxonomy (NCBI): domain Eukaryota; kingdom Viridiplantae; phylum Streptophyta; class Magnoliopsida; order Malpighiales; family Erythroxylaceae; genus Erythroxylum; species Erythroxylum foetidum. Next base: position 14,956,795 of record JANZLF010000006.1, on the reverse strand, counting down.
AATTAACCCTTCAAGGTATACGCACCTCACGTCTTATGATGACTCCGAACATTGGGCTCCAAAAATTGGGGTCCAACAATGTCTCTCAATCTTATTTTAATTCTTTGAATGTCACACAAAAGTATGATTCCAAAGACTAATCATGGATAGGACTGTATGCCTCCACACGGTCATGTCCTTGAAGGATTGCTTCAATATTTTACTATTTTACCTTGATTTTATCTCCTTTTAGCCCATGAAATCAATTCATCTAAAAACATAATATGAATAAATTAAGTATCACAAACAATAAGAAAATTTTAAATTAACAAACAAAATGCACTAAACATAGGGTTAAAAATATAGTATATTTAGCATTTATCAGATATATCTACTTGTATCCATATTTGATACCATTTGAGATGCTATAAATGATGAATGTGACACTAGAGATAATTTATACTATTAACGAGTCGTGGAATATAGCTTGGCTTAAGCAATACCGAAGCTGGCAACAACAATATGAAGGATATTAAGAGGAACAAGCAAATTGAATAGGCATTTTATGGCTGGGTTTAGGGAGATCAAGAATTTGCTTGAGAATGAGTTGATTATTGGTCTAACATAAAGCTAAAAATCTTAGATTAGTTTAATACAAGCTGTTTAAGAGGCTAAAAAGAACGTTGTATTTTGTATTGAACTGGTTGTAAGATTATTATAATTGTCCCAAAAGATCTAGTTAGTGGAATACTCATATTGGAGTCTCCAACATTTAGCAACCAGTACAATGCATATCAGTTGGTACAATACCAACTGATATCATTTTATTTTCTCATATTATCATTTTATACTGTATATATTGGACTAGCAGTTTGGTTGGTTATATGATTAAGCACTACATATTTTAAGGTACAAATCAATAAGTGAGATGAGTCTAAAACTAACAATTTCAAGTAATTAAGATATCGTTTGGTTCTATTTCTGTTTTTCAATTGTAGTTTTCAGTTTTCTTTTTTTTGTTTATGTTTTTCTTTCAAATAAAAACAAAAACCTACTTAGTTATTAATTTTAAAATAGTTAGTTTTTCACTGATAATAATTACATATTATATAAAATTTATAGATAAATTATTTTTAATTAAATAAATTTATTTAATCTCTTATATAATATTTATTAACAATTATTAATAAAATTATGTTATTTAATAAAATAAATATTTCAAAAATTAAAATTTAATTTATAAATTAATATTTATGCAAAATATATTTTAATTATTAACTCAAATTTTATTTGAAATTTTATATATTTAAAATTTAATGATATTTATTAATAATTATTATAATTTAATTACATATAATTTAATTATAAGAATTATATAAAATTAAATTATCCACAATTTTATTGATAATTAATTTTAATTTATTAAATATATACTCTTGAATTAAATTATTGATATTTTATTAATAATTAAATAATTAAATAATATATATTTAAATAATAGTTGAAAAAACACTTTTATAATTTTGGAAAACCGAGAATACTTTAAACTATAAATTTTTTAACCAAATTTTAAAATAAAAACAAAAAATCAAAGACAAAATATGAAGGGAAACAAGGGTACTCTCAGTGAGTCAGTGTCACTACCATGTAACGGTACTCTACCGTCTTAAAACATTCTCATGTTTTATGCCCATCACTTTCAACCTCCCACCTTTAGCTTTCTTTTTCCATTACTTTTGTCTGATATTCCCTACATAAAGTGAATCGCTATACACTTTTTATTGCCATCTCCACCATCACAAATCTCTTAGGGATATTGCTGTTTCTCTTTGTCTTATTTGTCTCTGGAATCCTGTATTGTTCATTGCATTAAAAACCTATTTTGGCCATTTAGAGGTATTTACTTTTCTGCTTCTTCCATGTCTGATTTGTGGGAAAACTTGTGGCTTTGGTTCTCATTTAGTATGTATATACTTGTTATGTGTTATTTTGGTGAATTTTCTTTATTTATTGTTGATGATGCTTAGCTTTTGCCTTGGTCGAGGTTCTTTTTTCGATTTCTGCGGTTTTCTTAGGGTTAAGACGGCGACAGTTGATTCATAAAGAGAATTTTATGTCTTTGAAAGGGCGACACTGATGATCAGTTTTCACTTTTCGACATATTCATGGACGATGGAAGTTTTTTTTTCCAAGAAGATTTGGGTTTCTTTTTTAGTTTAGTATGAGGCATTTTCATCCTTGTTTTGGTTGTTCGTAATGGGAAGAAATGATTTTGGAACCTTGTAATGATATGTTAAAATTTCACGAATGTTGTGTTCAATTGGCGAATAGTATGATGTACTTATATGTCGAGTGTTTTAACATCATCTTGCTTTTCTATATGCCGCTCTCTTTATTTTATGAAATGCCTTCTTTTTTTCTTGTATTGAATGATAGTCTATCTGTTCTTTTTATTTCTCTTAATACATTTGAATGATTTTTTAACCTGTTGCTTGCTTTTATTTAATTCTTCTATTGGAAAGAGTCTGTAACCTTTGGAGAACCAGTAGTTTTTTAAATAGCCTGCAACTTTTGTTTCACTGAGTTGGTAGCAAGAATATGTTATACGATTGGACATAAAATATGTTGAACATATGTGGAGTCGTTGTTGAGGAAACTTTTTATGTAGAAGAGCAAATAGAAGCATGAGTGCTCTTGAGTGCTTTTGAGGACTTGAGTAAAGCATGGATGTGTGCTCAAGTTTTCTGTTGGTCAGTTGCTGAAAATCTCATGCAATTCATCCGCTTCCTTTTAAATTTCATAAAGTTGATATCAGGTTATATGCCTTCCCATCTCTTACAATGATGTACTTCATCCTTCTTTGTTGCATTTAAAAAATATCTGTCTTCTGGGATCAAGTGTTTACTGGTCATACTACATTTGATACTTGGTTTGACAAATTACTGTTAGTTATGTCCCTGTTCTATTTGTCTCTTTTTGATGTTATGGTGAGTCAGATATACAAAATTGTTATGCTCTTGATAACCTGTTTGCAGTGAATTGCTAATTTGATGAAGTTGGGTAAATGCAGTGGAAAATGGCAAGCTTCAGGTGATTACAAACTGCAAGACAGTTTATGGTTGCCAACCGATCTGGTTTTTACTAAGGTTTTGAACAAGATCTTTTGGATGTGGCATTATGCAGAATGGATGTTTCATGTGCTTCTGATAAAAGTTCAAGCCGTTGGTGCCAGCCTTAAGTGTTTTAGGGCCTCTTCTTCCATGTTGATAATTGGTGGAAGTATTTAAGACTTCTGGTAACACTAAAGCCCACAATTTGTACCTATTTAAAACTTCTGGTAACATTGGAGCCTAAAGTTTGTACCTATCACGTCAGTTGTGGAGCTTATTCCTTCTGTAGCTCTATCTCACGATACAGGAGTACAAACCTTATTGTTGCCTAATAAAACATAGCGAACACGGGTGCACTTTGTTGTGTGGCCACCCGGCCACATGGAGCAAAATCACCTGCTGTTGGTGGGGACTCTACCAGTAATTGTGAGCCACATTGGCAAACAAATTCTAGCTTCTCTCCTCCTCCCTTGAGAATGTGGGATTGTAGGTTACAGTCAGATGGTTTACCATGTGGATCTAATGGATTTGCTTCATTGACCTCTAATAGAAGAGGAAGCGGAAGTGGCTTAGGCAGTGGGCGGCTTACCAACCATCACCATTCTGTGTCTGATGTTACACTTTCTTATTCTGATAGCCCAACTGCTAATATACAGGAACAATCTCGGACTTCACCTTTGCCAATGTTTGATCTAGGTGAACCATCTGCTTCTAGAGTGAGAGGTAACCTTTAGTTTCATTGTTTTGTAATTATTGAATGTCGAGCTTATATTAGTTTTGGAGTATCTTTTTTGCTAATCTTAATCTCACTTAGATGTGTTGCTTGTTACATGCCTTGCTTGCAGTCTAATGCTTCTGTTAACTATTCTTGTGTACATTAAGTTTACATTATTATATCTTTCTATTCGCCCAGTTATTATAGTGAGCTGTTTGATCTATTTGTGATTTTGAATAGAATTCTGACTTTTGACTCTAATTTTATTGTCTTAACACATTTCTATAAACCTGAAGGTTTCTAGATCTCCAATTCTTTGCTAGTTATTCAAATTTGAGTAGAATCTTCGTCATATATTTTATTCAAGGGCACGTTACAATAGAATCAGACCCAGACCCAGTGTATTCATTTTTCCCATTCTGTCGTTACTTCTTTTTTGTTCTTTAACCGTTCCCGTTATGTTCACCAAACTATCTTAGATGACAACATCTTAGTTTATTGGATACAGGAAGTTTTATCTGTTGGGCTAGTTACTGAATAATGACATCTAATCGTTGTTTAGTTAACCCTCTAATCCTTTGTGGTATCTTTTGTCTTTGCTTTCTCTTAATGTCATCATTTTCTTAAGTACTGTTTTGGCACTGTTAGACATACTTGGTAGATAACCAATATGTAGGGCTATCATCCACATTGCTAACTACTGTATTTGAGCTTGCTTCATCCTTCCTTATTCAGAAAATTTTGCTAGTTCAGCTAACAAGATGAGTGTAGAAAGAAAGCTAGGCCATCCAATAGGTAAGACCATACCATATATGGCTCTGCTAGTATTGGTATTCTGAAATATTTTTGAGAATGAAAAAGGTTGATAAGATACTGGAGCAAACTTATTGAGATAATAATTAGCGAGCATCACGTATGCTGCATGTAACATTAGGTGCTACAATCGCTATATGGAAAATTTATGTACATGTTGCGTGCCACTTGGTACAGTTTAGAATTACTTGGTGCTAGAAATTTGATTAAAACTCTTTGATGTACTGTCTGTGTTGGACACATGTGACCACTGCATTCTGAAATATTATTGTTTATTTCAATGAGTGTGCCATCTCTGCTTATCATTGTTGAATATTTACGGGTTTTTATTGTGTTAAATATTTATTCATGTTTATACTGTGTTGAATATTCCAATGAATATACCATCTCTTATCATTTATTCACAGGGCAATTCTATTCATCAGGATCACAACGTCAAGGTGGTTGGTTTCATTCCTCTGCTGAGGTGATTTATATCCCAAATATTGTTTGGTTAATAGAGTGCACCATGTTTTTGTTTGTTAATTTTTGGTGTTTCTCTCTGTCAGAGCGAATTTACTGTTAGACCGTCTCTTGGATCTCCAAGTTTTAAGTCTTCATCCTCACTTTCTGAGTTTGGTCACGTGGAATCAGTTAGCAAGCGACCCTTCATCTTCTCCAGTCGCAACTTGGCTGCCCGGCACTCTTTCATGTCAAAATCTGTTTACCCTTTAGTATTCCAGAATCCTGTTTCAGAATGTGAAACCTTTGGTGATACCAGTAATATTGATAGATTGACCCCTGTTGGTGATAGGACATCACCTTCATTTTGGCCTGGCAATAATTCTAGCGGTGATTTCAAGATCCATAGCACCCTCACTGAACTACAAAAGTTGGAGACTTCACCAGAACCTGGTGCAAGCTCTAGAAAAGATGGTTTTAGGTGGAGCAGTGCCAGCAGCAGTTATGACATGGGCCTCGATGGAGAAAGGTTTGACTTAGCTGGGGAAGTGGGCATGGAGAACGGAAGATCACCCAGTGCTTCTGTGGCAGATCCAAAGTGTGGAGTTTGTAGAAAACTGTTGTGGCAGAAATCACCCTGGAGCTCCCATCGTATCATGAGAGGTGGTGACATGCCTACTACCGGGGTATTAGCATGCAGCCACGTGTTCCATGCTGAATGCTTGGAACAAGCAACTCCAAAGATTCAGATTCATGACCCTCCTTGCCCTTCTTGCTTGAATAGTATTGGAGAAATTGAAGAATACCCCTCAGTTTCAGAGCCCTTGCAGATGGCCCTGAAATCCATTCGGAGAAACAGGCAGTTTGTTATATCTGATTCCCATGGAACTCACAATGGCAATGAAGTCCCAACAAACGTGAAGGATGGGTCAAGAAGTAACTGGCATCTCATGATCTCACAGACAAGTAACAGTAGTTCGTCATTAACAAATCGTCTGAAAAGGCATTTCACATTTAAGGGGAAGACTCGTAAAGAGATCTTTGGTACAAAGGCGTTTCAGAGGATTATCTTCTAGTTGGTAAGCTGTTCGACACCAGATGTTTCTGTAGCAATCTCCTGTATGTAATTCAATTTGCAACATACCTTTGAAGATTTCATTATTGATGGACTTTAAAAGATGTTCGGGTTCATTTCTTTCGGGACAATGTTTAGAACCCACAAATGCTCCTTGTTAAATATAAGAGTTCCAGCCTCTTTTAACCCAGGATTTGTTGTATTAGTGTTGATAGTAGTTACAAATACACTCTCTACGTTGCTCTACGTTGCCGTTGAGTGCTATTGGAAGGTATGGTACTCGTTAGCTCTCCACGCTATTGAGAGGGGCTGGTCTAATGAGTTGCAGGCAGGATAATCATAGCCCATGGTGGTAAATGTAGGAATAGAGTTGATTTGATTGTTTCTGAGTCAGCCGTATGTAACAAATGGGAAAGAAAATTTGCAAATTGCTTTATGATTATGGACAAGTTGAGAGAGAACATCCAGCGCCTGACAATGGCAGGAGCTAATGCGCATTAGTAATGTTGGTCTGATTCGTAAGGGGAACAAAAAGCAGTCATTGTATATGGATGTTTTGCATTGTGGCCTTTCCTGATAAATAAATTATCCAGCTGTTGTCAGCCTGGACTCGGCAATCATTTCAAGTGAGTGTACCAAAATTCCTTTTTAGGTCACTGCACATCCTTTTCAGCTCGTGCCAATAGTTATGTCGTTCCGTTGTTCTTGGTGTATCCACGAGTTGTGTCCCCCATCGAAGTTGGTTGAACGTTGTCGTCGTCAACTCTGAGTGGCCGTAGGCACAAGTCCACAAGAAAAGTCCGGTGGGATTTTCATGATTTGGACCAGTGCTTATCATATTCTTCTTGTAAAGTAGCTTTCTAATTCCATGTGGTTTAAGAGTTGAGGCTTTCCCAAATGTCATCTGCATAATATATGAACAAATGAGGCACGTATGTCTTCTCTTTTGGTCTTAGTCTACAGCTAGGAAGAAGGGCCATGTGATCCCATGTGCTTTTTGGGGTGTAGGACGTTCCAACTAATTCATATTCATCTATATTGCTCAACTTTCTTTGATGTGTAAGTAATGATTGTTCCTTAAACTCTCCTGGTATCTTTTGTTGGGTTTCTGTAAACTCTCCTTGTGGATTCATGGCTGCAACTTTCTTTGATGTGTAAGTAAGGATTCAATACGCCATATCTTGTTTAAGCAAAATGATAAATCTCAAGATGGTGATAGCACATTGCATAAATGTGCTAACTTGTCAAGAAAAGAAGGTCAAAGATATTTTAAGTTCTTCAACTAATTTATGGAAATATTAAGCACTAGAGGCAGTTAAATTGGAAAGTTTTCCAGGCTGTTACATGACACAACACTGAATGATGTCAAGCAGTTGAGATAAAGTCGAAAATGAGTCATCCGCTAAAATATGGCTTCTCCAACTTTTCTTTTTTTCTTTTACTCAGTCAAGCAATTTACTCCATTAGATGTTAGACACAGAACGAGGTCAATTATGGCTTTTCCATCCTTAAGACATGTACATTGAGACACTGCTAGACAACGTTAATGCATTCTTGATTTGCTTGCTGCTCGTGTTGGCCTAAAATAATCCCTCCAACATCTGTATATAAGTTTTCAATCCCAGCACTCTCCTCATCTTCTTCTACTCATTGACATCTCTTGTTCCAGTTGGTTTCTATAACCAGTTAGGCCCTGTAAGTACATATCCAATCCTCATTTCTTTACTTGGAAGCATTTCCCACTCTTGCGAGCCATATTTAATAGCCAACCTGTGAACTTGACTTTCTTTGTTTTCCAGTTCAACAAAATGGGATTCCTTGGAATATATCTATTAGCTTTAGTAACCATGTCAAGGACAATTAATAGCTACGGAGATGGATGGTCTAATGCCCATGCTACCTTCTATGGAGGCGGTGATGCTTCTGGTACAATGGGTAAGTGCCGGAATCCAATAAAGATAAGTTAGTTAACAAGTCCATTCTTGTGTAGTTCTTGTTTCAACCGAAGTTTGGTATGCTTTAGGAGGAGCTTGTGGGTATGGGAATCTTTACAGCCGAGGATATGGGACGAACACGGTTGCCTTAAGCACAGTTCTATTCAACAATGGACAAACATGTGGAGCATGTTTTGAGATCAAATGTGTAAATGATGACAGGTGGTGTCTCCCGGGATCAATCACTGTCACAGCAACAAACTTTTGCCCACCAAACTATGCCCTCCCAAGCGCTGCAGGAGGATGGTGCAATCCTCCTCTGCAACACTTTGACCTTTCTCAGCCAGGTTTTCAACACATAGCTCACTACAAAGCAGGAATAGTCCCTGTTCAGTACAGAAGGTAACACCAAGTCATTTGCTTATTAGATACAGAAACCTCAAACCATTTTAAACAATCTATGTTTTCCCTGCAGAGTTGCTTGTATGAAATCTGGAGGCATCAGGTTCACTATAAACGGTCATTCATATTTCAACCTTGTTCTTGTGACAAACGTTGGCGGTGCTGGTGACGTTGTGTCCGTCTCTATCAAAGGGTCTAGAACTGGTTGGCAAGCAATGTCTCGCAATTGGGGACAAAATTGGCAAAGCAACTCCTACTTTAATGCTCAAGCACTCTCCTTTAAGTTGACAACAAGCGACGGTCGCTATGTTGTCTGCAACGGCGTGGCTCCTTCCAACTGGGCCTTCGGCCAAACCTTTACAGGTCGACAGTTTTCAAGTTAAAACTTTTCATAGACATGTCCAGCCAGTGCAGGCTGAGGAAGAACTATCTACCAATTAATAGTTTCAGTGATAATTCCAGGATTTTATGAACTTGTATACTGTCTAATGCGTGAGTAGTCAACTTATGTAGTGTTAGATGAACAGCAAAAGGCCCCCCCCGTAACGGCGTAATGGCCTAACTGTCTTCTTTCTTTTCCTCGCACTCCGAGGCATGGAGAGCGAATTAGGGATAACATTTTGTGAGAGTCGTCTCAGGTTTTAATGGGGTAGTTCGGAGTTGGACTAGTATGGTGACGATGGTCCTTAAGTCACCAACATATGAAGATATCTGGATTTTTATAATTGTCGTCAGTCGTCACATTGAATTGTACCGACCGTTAGTGGAGAATGAGGTTGATGTGTTAACCTTCCATGGGTCTGGGCTAAATTGAAGTCTGGAAATGTCATTCCCATATGTTATGTGATTTGATTTTTCATTATATATTGTGAATCAATTTTGTGATTATATCAAGCCAGCTAACAGTTATGTTTTGTGGCTAAAGCAATTTGCACTTTAAATGACCGATGCCACTTGGGACATCAATACATCATCATGTCGTAAACTCCAGTAAAAGAGGACATAAATGCTTTAGTTGCTCAAAATGAGAACGACATATGATTAATCACCTGTGGGAGATCAATCATATACCGCTCGGAAGCTGTTCCGTTACAAATTAGCAAATAGTTTTCGGGAACAAGGAGTGAATAAAAACCACAAAATCTTATCAAAGAATATCAGGAATAGATTATTCAGAAATTAGCAAGGTATTTTTGGTAGCTGGGACTTACAATTGCATGGACAAAAGGGATGAAAAGAAGTAATACAATTATCAGAACTACACTAGAAAAGAAAAACGGAACAAGGTGCGTTCAACTCTATCAACATCCCAAACTACAAAGATCACAAATGATCTCTAGTTTATTTTTGAATAGAAGCAAACGATTGAGTTCCATTTCACCACTCCTGCAAAGTTGCATCAAATATTTGAGCAATGTAATTGACTAGCAGCTCCCAATTCCAACATCATCAAGCTTTTTGCTGATGATGGTACACTTCATGATTACATCAATTGTAGCCAAAACTCAGTTCACTACAAACTGGCAATTGAAATGAAATCTACAGATCATTAAACTAGCGACCAAGTTAATCCGCAAACATGTCACAACACAGAATCACATAGTATAAGTCAAGGTACTTAACAAATCAATTACTTTCCTCAAAAACATTATATCAATCAGTTTCTGGCTTAGCTTTTAACGCATATACGATACAATCAAACCCATTAATTCGTTTAAACGGGCAGGGAAATCTAATATACCAGAAAGTTACAAATTTAACCTAATACTACGGGAATAATTAAGATAGTCAAACGTGAGCATCAGCTCCAATTCGCAACTGGAAACGAGGAATAAACAACCAAATATTGGTAAAGGCACTCTTTCTGACATTACTACCAAAACCAAGACAAAACAACACGCATAAGACAAACAAAAACACAGTATAAACACGCCCGAAAAAAGGTATCACAAATAATCAATTCTGATTTGGGGATTCGTAGGTACATTACAGCCTGATTTCTATTAAAAAAAGAAGTGGTTCTAACCATGGGCAGCAATGACACTAACAATGTCATAAATGGTGCACAACACGTATCTGTCTTCCATTACCATACGGTCTTTTATTTTGTTAGCAACCTCGTTACTGGTCAATGAATGCTTACAGTTCTTAGCTCTGCGAAACGTAATATTACGTAACAAGCTAGCTAAAACCATACGACTAAAGAAGGGGATCTGTTGAGTCTGTTCATTCAAGCTGGATTCTAATACAATTAACACAGTGACCAAGTTATTCCACAAACAAAAGACATTCTCAGAAAACAAATACTTCCGTCAAAAGCCTTAAATCTCCAACTTCAATTTCAGCTTTTAAAACTTGAGCAACTCAACAGGATCAGACCCGTCAATCATTTAAATATGAAGACAATGATCCAGAAGGTTGCAATTGGAGAGATTACTTCAACTCCATTCATCAATTAAGAATAAGGGAAAAACAAGAGATATTGGTATAAGACAATCCGTTTAACATTAACACTGAAGTGAAACAAAAATATCAACGAAAGACAAATAAAAAACCCAACGCAGACAGACAGAGATAACCTGAAATAAAAAGTTATGGTGTTGAGGATTAGCCCGAAGGACCATCACAGCCCGATCTTCAGGGCTCAGATCACGGGCAGTCGTCATCACAGAAAAGGAACTCAATAGGGTAGCAACAGGATCTCTCTCTCTACTAGTAGAAGAGCCACCGGCGGCCATAAAGCATGGGAGGGCAGCTCAGGCACAAGAAGAGAGGGAGGAGCTGACCCCATCAGAGACTCCTATATCTGCTCTGATAAGATCAAGTAATGGGTTTTCTACGGGGGGGTTTTGAGTTTATAACGAACTAGGGTTTCCTAGATTGATTTGTTTGTGAAATTTTTCGGATACCCTTGATAGTATCTACATATTCACGGTCATCAAGTGAGTTTAGTACTTCTAGGTGAGGGTATTTATGGGATTTAGGATTTATGGGAAAAAATATAAAGAAAGGAAGTGAATAACTTTTGGTGTTTATGTATTCATAAAAATTAGTCATCTTATTATCTTGTACTATAGAACGTGGAAATTATTATTGAATCATAAAACTGGAAACAAAAGAAAACTTTAATAAGATTAACTTTAAGTTAGTTAATTATTATAATAATCAAATATGATTGGTGTGAGTAGTTCAACACTTTCATCCCTTAATCGGATGAAGTCCTAAATTCGAGTATTGAGAATGAAGAAATCTGTTTGACCAGCAATTTATCCTTTATAGGTTAATCCGGTGCGAGCGGGGATTAGTCTTAATGTGAATGACTTAAACGCATTTTATCTTCGTAAGACACCTCGTGTTTAAACAAGTTGATATATGTCGTACCGACTAGAAAATACTATAAAACTTGTGAATAATATGGAGCTATGGTATCGACCAAAATTATAAATACCAATTATTTACTGATAAATTTAGTAAGTTTTTAAAAATGTGGACAAAACTGAAAAAAAAATATTTGTGGCAATTCTGGCTTCAATAATCAAATCGTTGATTGTGTTGTAGAAATTGACATTGTCTTCATTTAAGATTAGGTTGAATTTTGTTTAATTTACAAATTGTGTTGTGCTTAATAATGACTAATTAAGAGTGTCTTAATTTTGTTTAAAGCAATAAAAATAAGTTTTAAATTATAGTTTAGATTTTAGATTTGGAGTGACTTTATGATTACGAGTAATAAAAATAAGCTTTAATGTAATGATTTAAGATTATGGAAAAAATTGTTAATTGAAATTTAAGATAAATTTATCATTCTAAAATAAATTATTGATTGAGATTTTAAGATAATTTTATCATTCTAGAATTCATAATAGCTGAGATTGATTATTTGAGATTGATATGGAATAAATTATAATATATGATTTGCTTCCATAAGATTGTCATTATGAAAGTATAATGATGTGTTTTAATTTTTATAATAAATTTTTTTTTGTAATGTGCAATTTTATTGAAAAAAATGTAAGATACAAAAATTGATTCATGTTATAAATGTAATGGTAGATAAATTTTTTCATGATATGTATGGTAGTTATAATAACAATTTTTGAATTTTTTTGGATAAAAATGCATAAATATCAAATTTTCTTAAGGATTCATTTATATAAGTTCATAAGATTCATTTGCAAGTCTATACCATATGATTGTTGAGAATTGTTGTTGCTATATTTCTTTTTCATTATTTTACATAGCTTATTCTTTTTTTCATGTCACTAGTAGTTGTTAACAAGTATTCTTGGATTGTTAACTTGGAATAAAAGATGTATTTATGCTTTTAGAGTTCAAGTTGTGTATATGTTTTAGAATCTAAGACGTGCTTTTGTGTTTGTTTCGAGTTAAAAAATACATATTTTTTTATAGTATTACCTAATGAAATTAAGTTGGAAGAGTACTTTATTTTCATATAAAGTTATTAATTTAAGGGTTAATTACAAAAAAAAAGCTCAAACTTTTCTCAATTTTTCAATTATAGCCGAAACTTTAAAAAGTAGTAATAATATGCTCAAAATTTTTATTTTTTCAATTCTATCATGATATTAGTCTCACCGTCATCTTTATTAACATAGTACTACCACATGTCAATGACCCTAACTAATCAAACATGTCAGCGTCATTAAGAGAAGCTTGTCTGATTAGTGAAACGTCTTAGACAAATATATGTGCCTCATCCTTTGTGCAAATATTTAGGTTTTTTTGTTTGTTTTTGTCACCGACAATTGAAGTTGCCTCTCCATCGTCGGCCTATGTCGTGTCCTCATCGCTTTTTGTGGACTTGCGTCGAAGGCCTGTTGTTCGATGGGTGTTAACAGTCTTTATACACCAGTGGTGAAGCCACTGGTTTCTTGGTTAAACCAGTGGCAGTTCGTCACAAGTTCCAACAATCACCAATGGGAGTTTGCCATTGATAGGTGATACATTCTCTAGTTATTGCTCATTCCATACGACAGCCACAAACCAGAATAGTTATTCTCTATACAAAACACAAACAACACAGCCCTAACCATCAAGGCTTGTTCTGATTTTTAAGCAGTCATATAAGGCATGAAAACCAAATCCCCATAGCTACATTTATATATATATATAGAGAGAGAGAGAGAGTCTTCAAAAGCTTCAGTTTTCATCTCCCACATCTCCAAAAACCAAAATCAAACTCAATAGTTGGGCATCTCCATGCCTCACTTGTTCCATAAGCAAAACGCAAACAACGCCCAAACCTAAACTCCTTTTGTAACGATTTTCAAAATAAACACATATTCAATTTGTAGAATCCATAACAAATCAAAGCATATGATAAATCCATATTGACTTCGTAGGACTTCCAAGTTTTTAGGTTTAAAGCATCTTGAAATTTTTGACTTATTCTGAGGTTGTGGGTTTCCAAAACCCAAACGATGTTATTCAGATTATCGTCAGTCATCCCATAGTAAGCAAAAAACACAAAATTCAGCCAGCATCAAATTTTGATTCTTATTCATATGGGTTTTCTCAAAATTGTCATATTCAAAACGAGTCTCTAAGTTCTAGAATTCTAATATGAGCTTTTCAAGTTTCCAAAGCTTTGATACGCCGATCACCCAAGGCTTATTTCAGTGTTGTTGAGATGACATCGTTTCACTAATTAGATAAGCTTCTCCTAATGACACTAATGTGTCTAATTAGTGAAGGTTATTGACACGTGGCAGTGTGACCTCAACAAAGATAACGGTAAGATTAACGTCAGGTTAGAATTGTAAAAAATTGAAAGTTTAAGCATTTTATTGCTACTTTTTAAAGTTCAGGCTATAATTGAAATCTTGAGAAAAGTTTGAGCTTTTTTTTGGTAATTAACCTTTAATTTAATTTTGATATATGTTTTTATTTATTTTATAGATAAATGGAGAGAAGTTCAAGTACTCATGATAATTCAGTCAGTTCAGGAAGATTCGATGATCTAACTTGATCTCGTGTTAGATTAGTTCTTGGAATGAAGAACCATACCACTTATTTGTATTCTAACAAGCATTTAAAAGGTAGATGAATAACTAGATTAAATAAGCATTTTGTTGGGATCACAGGTGATATGGAGTTTTGTAAGAAAGTGAGTTATAATGTGAAATGGCAACTAAAAACATTTCTTGAATAGTATCAACTTGAGAAAGATAAACGCAAAGATTGAACTATGAAATTAGTAACAGAAGTTCCTTTTGTGGTGTTCAGGATGGTGGGGATGTTGAAGGTGGTATTCCTACCCAATAAGAAGTGAATGTTACATCTTATAGAAGGAAAAAAAGAAGACAAGTGTCTATCCTTTTTGCACCATGAATAACTCTTGGAGCTCAACCTTCAATCTTAAAAACTGACTCATAATGTGGACATGACAGTGACTAGATAGTGATATGATTTAGGTATATCATTTAATGTTGCCCAGTCGTATTATTACCAGCCACAATAGATATTATTGCCTTTTACGATTCAGGATATACAACTCCTTTAGTTGATGACTATAGAGGTAAACTTATGAGTAGCTCTGTTTATGAAATAAATAGTTATTTAGATGAAAGAATAATTACTTGCCCTATTTATAGGTGTTCAATTATATGTGATAAATGAACAAATAGAAAATAGGAGCATACTATCAATTTCTTGGTTTTTTATGCAAAAGGGACTATGTTTTTAAAGTCTATAATGTATCTAGCCTTATTAGAAATGTTGATACTTTATTTCAAATATTTGATAAAGTTATGAATGAAGTTGGGCAAAAAATATTGTCCAGTTCATTATTGATAATGATGCTTACAAAGCACTTGGAAGAATATTGCAAAGTAGGTATAATTCTTTTTATTGGACTCCTTATGCTATAAATTATATTGAAATGATGTTGGACAATATAAAAGATGTTAGATAATTCCTATCATTGATGAAACTGTGCAGAAAGCAAAAAAAGTGACCAAGTTCATTTATGATCGTGCATGGGTCCTAAATTCAATGATAAAGGATTTCACCAATAGTAAGAATTTGTGGCATTTTACTATTATAGGATTTGTGACTAATTTCTTATCACTTTAGTATTTTGTTCTGATGAAGAACGAGTTAAGGAAAATGTTTAGAAGTGATAAGTGAGTGTTGGGTCTAATATTAGACTGAAGGTTTTTATAATATATTTGAAGATCATGAATTTTGGTCCTAATGTCAATTTGTCATCTAAGAAGCCTTTGGTAAGAGTACTTCGTGTTGATAGTGATGAAAAGGTAATAATGAGTTATTTTTATGATGTCATAGAGATGGAAGCAATCAAGGTCAATATGAGAAATAGGTCTTCCTTGTATACACCTTATCTTGCAGTCATCAATGAGAGATGGAAAAGGCAACTTTACTCTCTATTGGTTGCAGTTAGGACATTTTTTAATCCCAGTGTCTATTTCGGACTAAGTTTTATAAAGAAAGCTAAAGTTAATAGGTGAATGCTATTAACTATTACACAACTTTTTGCTTATGAGATGATGCAATAGCTCCTAAGCTCACAAATATAGGTTTATAAGGATGCTTCTATTGTTTGTGATGCCCACTACTATTCGTCAAAGAGACAAACATAATCCAGGGGTATATTTTTTCACTTTTGTTACTTATTGAAAATTAATCATCACTTTATTTTATTTATAATGTTAATTTTGTTGGCATATAGATAATTGGTAAGATGTGGTGCTTCAGAATTGCAAAAGTTTGCAATTCAAATTTTAAGTCAATATATGAGTGCAATAAGGTGTGAAAAAATTTGAACATATTTGAATCCATTCATTCCAAGAAAAGGAATATATTGGAACATAAGAGATTAAATGACCTTTTAGAAAGTTATATTATTATCATTATTAAGTTGAATATAATTTCTTGTAATTTTTTTTAATTTTTACTTTTATTTGTTTACTAGACTCTTAATAGAACAAGTAGTTTTGTATATCCAATTTTTCTTAACTGTATCGATCTTTTAGGAGATTGAGTTTCTAAGGAATAGAGTTTAATAAATGAGAGTGACTTAGAAGATATTCTTAGATACAAAAGTTTTAATATGTCATTTGATGCAATAAATTTGAATAATAGTGATAATAAGGCTCCTCTCAATGATGATGATTTTGTACCAAATGAGAATTGAGGTTAATACGATTTAAGTAGATATTCGATTGAATAAAATACCAAGTTCTCATTTCATTTCTTCTTTTAGTTTCACTTATATTGGGTGCATACTTTAAATTCTATATATGCAATATAAATATAAAAGTTTTAATTGTAAATATTTTTTTGGTTTCACTTTTAGTTAGTTGTGTTCCTTAGCACGAACTCTTGCTGTAATACTTATGGAATCATAGAACTTTATTATTCGTTCTATTTAATGTTTTGATGTAATTATTCTTTATTATATGATAAAATTGTAACATTTTGAATACTTTATATTATCCTTAATTTTATATTTGTATGATGAATAAACGATCTTTTCATATTAATTATAGTTATTGTTTATATATAAAAATGTGAAAAGTAATATTAATAGAAATAAATAGATTGTTGTTATTTCAAATTTCTATTATTATGATTTTTTGAGACATGATTAATGTAAAATAAAAAATTATATAGCATAATATATTGAGTGACTATTTTGTAAATTTAAAAACAATAGGGGCTATTTTATAATTTTAAAAATTACTCAAAGCAATACCTTGTATTGATCGATATTGATACAATACTATACCATAATAAAATTTGACACCGCTACTAGTACGATATTCATAATATTGGTTATTTATGGGAAATTTAAAATGTCATATGGCATTCTAGATCTCACTTAAATTAAATTTAAATATAAATAATATAATTAACTCTAGGTCCTTGTGCGGATCACACGTTAGCCTTAAGATCTTTATCTTTGTTGGATCCTGAATTTTTTTATATGATGTCATTAAGCATGAATTGTGTTAATTATGTGTTTCTACTTTAGTTTGATTTAATTGAGAGGATTAGTGGATAATTGAGGTTTAATTGAGTTTAGGGTGGTGTAAATGAGAATTATAGGGTAAAATGTTTGAGGGCAAAATAGGAAGCCCACTTAGGTGGAAGAGCTTAAGGCATGTCAAGAAGGGGTGGTTTGGTATTTTCCTTCCCTTTAGACTTAAAAGACTCAGAAGAAAAGAAAAGAGAGAAAGAAGAGAAAATAAGGAGAGAAAAGAAAGGAGAAGAAGTCGTAGGTAGAAGAAGAGAAGAGAAGAGGGATTTTGATCTTTGAGGATTTCCGACAGTTTGAAGCCATTTCTGGGTAAGTTTCGCTTCGTTTAACCTTGTTTTGGTTGGATTAAACCTAAGGATAAGTTGAATGTGGGAGAATCGGTGATTTAGGGTTTTAGGGGAAAAATGGTTAGATTTCGTTGGGTTACTGACTTTGTTCATGGTTTTAAGTTGTTGCTAGGTTAGAAATGTAGTATAAGACATGATCTAAGGTTTAGATGTATTGTATTTGGTAAAAGGAAAGGATTGAAGTTGGAAAATGCTAGAAATCGAGTTTCGGAGTCGTTCTCCAGACCCGCACGTCGCGACGTGCGTATGAACACGTCGCAGCGTGCGAGGAAAGGAAGCAACGTTGCGACATGTGAATGTTTATTCGCCGCGACGTGCGAAGGTATGCACGTCGTGGCGTGCGACATTTTGTTCGCCGTGACGAGAATCGTCGCGGCGAGCGATCCAACGTCGCGGCAAGCCCCTGCTTCCAGCAAAGAGGAATTTTGGTATTTTTGGGCATATCTTTGGCTAGAGAGGTCCGAATGAGGTGATTTTGGATTCGTTGTGAACTAGAGATAAAGGGCTACAAGTTGTATGAAGAAAGGAAGTTCGGAATTAGCCTTTAAGGGTTCGGAATTTGAGATGGAAGTCGAGTGTAGACTTTTAGTGTTAGTATTTTCGATTTTCAC